>CANTUT010000013.1:1465000-1527500 GCA_947687605.1 Reutealis trisperma | reverse complement strand
TCCCTTTTGATTATGTCTAAAGTTGTATGTTGGAGGAAAGGGGAAGAGGATTCTATTATTGACTTTGATATCTTAAAGATTGATAAAAAGGAAGTCGATCTGAAACCACTGGCAGATGATTGATTCTCTTAGGGTCATAGTACTTTCTGCTCCTTTGATCCTTTTTCTTTCTGTATACAGTCCTACCTCTCGTGGAGCCCTCTTTCTACAGTTAAGGATGATTTCAGACTTATCAAAATGGTGCCATCTGTGGGGAATGACACAAAAAAGTTGTCTCCCCAGCTCATTTTTTCACTAGATTTAACCATTTTGATCATAAAAAATTTCCTGATCATGATTAACATTGATCCGACAAAATTCAAGCATTCATCAGCCAAAAAATCAGTAGCAAAAAAAAAAAAGCAGCAGAAAGTGCAGATTGGGGAGAGAAGAAAGGGAGGAGAGAGAAAACTAGCTGCCAAGCTCGATCCGCCCACCTCTGGCCGCCGCTGGTTGACACCGCTGGCACTAAAGCATAGCCCAGCAGCTGACCGGTCACCGAACGGCGGAGAACTCTCCGCTTCAACCTCCTCCGATGAGCCACCGCCGTCGAATCTTCTAATGAAGATTCCGGCCGATTTCGGCCATGTTTCAAGGAGATCTTGACACCGTTTTGAAGCTCTCAAAGCCAGGAACATTTTCACACCAAAAAGGGCCGGGATCAAGGAGAGAAGTTTTCAGCTATTGAAGCTTCAACTGCAAATTCCAGCCATTGTATAGCTCCATTTTTAGTATTTTTGTTTCATTGGATTCCTCTCTTCTCAAGGTTCATTTTGGTATTAATTATGCATTCGATCTATCGTTGAAGAAGGAGATCGAAAAATCAGCTATCTCGACTTTCTAGGCATTTTCCGACCAAACGACGGGGATCGAAGGGGATTGAAGTATATATCCATGCTCCTGACATCAAGAGGAATCTAACGGCATCTTCCTAGTCTCCAGAGCTCACTTTAGAGCCAAAGCACCACTGGTTGGTTACCGAAATCCGACGAAATTGGCCCGACATGCCGAGAAAGTCCCAAATTTACAAAATCTAGCATTTTATGTGCACATCACAATTCGAAATCAGTTTGTCAAAACTCCACCTCGAATTTCTATTGAGACACCGCGAATCACTTAATCAGAGTGCAGAAGAGCTGCATTTTTAGGATCCATTTATTCACAGTGCACTTTTATGGATCTAAAAATCATTTCAAGTAAATCTTTGAAGCCGAGCATGCCAATACAGATATGTTTAAAATATTTTTCATGCTTTAATTAAATTTCGTGATATTATTTGCCAAAGTATGATGCGAATATGTTGACAATCTTGCATGAGAAAATTATCTATCATGACTATGTAGCATGAAAGGCCATGTCATATTTGATGCCGATACATGATTAGTTGTACATATCAAATACCATTTTACTACTAATTATTGTTCAAAAAATGAATTTCAACTAAATCAATTATTTTTGTGGGGGAGTAAGAATCCCTCAAAATGACATGATTCAATCAAAATTCATTATTTGAATAACTTACAGCATGCTACATCTGTTAATAATTTGCTAAATTGCTATTACATGCTAAAATTATTATAATTATTAAAGTCTAATTAGACTTCATATGATTCATGATGCACACAAATATTTTTCAGAAAATGCAATCATATAGGCAAAACGAGCATCTTACATGAATTTGTAGCATACAAAGTGCACATATTATATTTTATGCTCGTATAACCCCTGTTTATAGCAGGAAATAATGCAAAATTTTTCATTCAATGCGAATAATAATGCTCGACTTGGCAAAAAGCATCAAGATATTCAAATCAATTGACAAGACATTTGATGATATAAAGTCTAAAGAACAAAAAGCTTGGACAAAGTTTCAACAAACAGAATCTGCTGGTTTAAGCTTAAAATGCGAAGAAGCCCAGGCCAAAACCTAACAGGTAGATTCAAGAAGACTATTAGGGTTAGCTCAAAAGAGGAAAGTAGAGGCTAAAAGCCAAATGTGACAAGTACTCCAGGCGAAATCCAAATAGATAAAAGCCCTGGTAAATCCAGGCGAAAAGACCTAGCGAGATTCTAGGCAATATACCTCGTAAATGCAAGATGTGCTTCCTGAAGAAGGAAGTAAAAGCCCTGGTAAATCCAGAAGAAAAGACCTAGCAAGATTCTAGGCAATATATCTCACAAATGCGAGATGTGCTTCCTAGTAAATCTAAGCGAAAAGACCTAGCGAGATTCTAGGCAATATACCTCTCAAATGCGAGATGTGCTTCCTGAAAAAGGAAGTAAAAGCCCTGGTAAATCTAGGTGAAAAGATCTAGCGAGATCTAGGCGAGAGATCAAATTCAACTACACTTAGCTACAAAGCAACAAAAGAAGAAATGAAGAGTCGAAAAGACTTACACTTTGTTAATGAAGCTACAAAGGGAAAATTTCCCTCTTTGTGAGGGGAAGAAAGATGACTCATAAAAGCAACTTTCAAGCTCTTTGCAGAAGCTACTCAACCACATGAAAAATAAACAATGAAGACAAAGTACTCAAGAATTATACAAGGCATTGAAATGAAGCTTTCTGAAGACAAGCCATTTCATTTTAGCAAACAATATTGTATTTGTATAAAATATTCAATTATGTAAATGTACTTGTAAAAAAAAAAAAAGAATCATGTACTATACATAAAAGAAAAGATAAAAAAGAAAGAATAAAAGAAAAAGAAAAAGAAAAGAAAAGAAAAGAAAAGAAAAGAAAAGAAAATTATTATTATCATTTAAGTCCTATTGAGACTAGCTCAAAAGATGAAAGCCCAGGCAAATAGCCAGAGGTGATGAGTAGTCCAAGCGAAAGTCCAATAGGCGAAAGACCTTGTCAGGGCAAGGCACCAAAGACCAGGCGAAAGTTAGGCATATTATTATATAAGACCTCATATGGCGAGGCAGATTTGAGAAGATCTCTAGGTGAGGTGGATTTCATAAGACCTAGCGTTCGCTAGGCATATTATTATTATATAAGTCCTCATCTATCGAAACATATTATTATCAAAGACCTCTTGGCGAGTTAGACTCGTCAGTCCTCGATAGATTTGAGAAGACCTCCAAGTGAGGTGAATTTTATAAGACATAGTGAAAGCTAGGCATATTATTATATAAGACCTCATCTGGCAAGGTATATTCGAGAAGACCTCCAGGTGAGGTGGATTTCATAAGACCTAGCATTCGCTAGGCATATTATTATTATATAAGTCCTCATCTGTCGAGGCATATTATTATCGAAAACCTCCTAGCAAGTCGGACTCATCAGTCCTCGACAAATTCTATAAGACCTCCAAGTGAGGTGAATTTTATAAGACCTAGCGAAAGTTATGCATATTATTATATAAGACCTCATCTGGCAAGGTAGATTCGAGAAGACCTCCCGGTGAGGTAGATTTCATAAAACCTAGGCATATTATTATTATATAAGTCCTCATCTATCGAGGCATATTATTATCAAAGACCTCCTGGTGAGTTGGATTCCTCAATCCTCGACAGATTCAAAAAGACCTCCAAGTGAGGTGGATTTTATAAGACCTAGTGAAAGCTAGGCACATTATTATATAAGACCTCATATGACGAGGCAGATTCGAGAAGACCTTAAGGTGAGGTGGATTTCATAAGACCTAGCATTCGCTAGGCATATTATTATTAAATAAGTCTTCATCTGTTGAGGCATATTATTATCGAAGACCTCCGAGCAAGTCGGACTCCTCAGTCCTTGATAGATTCGAGAAGACCTCTATGAGAGGTGGATTTCATAAGACCTAGCATTCGCTAGGCATATTATTATTATATAAGTCCTCATCTGTTGAGGCATATTATTATCGAAGACCTTCTGGTGAGTCGGATTCCTCAGTCCTCGACAAATTCAAGAAGACCTCCAGGTGAGGTGGATTTCATAAGACCTAGCAGTCGCTAGGCATATTATTATTATATAAGTTATCATCTGTCGAGGCATATTATTATCGAATACCTCCTGGTAAGTTGGATTCCTCAAGTCTCGATAGATTCGAGAAGACCTCTAAGTGAAGTGGATTATATAAGACCTAGCGAAAGCTAGGCATATTATTATATAAGACCTCATATGGCGAGGTAGATTCAAGAAGACCTCCAGGTGAGGTGGATTTCATAAGACCTAGCATTCGTTAGGCATATTATTATTATATAAGTCCTCATCTGTCGAGACACATTATTATCAAAGACCTCCTGGTGAGTCGAACTCCTCAGTCCTTGACAGATTCGAGAACACCTCTATGAGAGGTGGATTTTATAAGATCTAGTAAAAGCTAGGCATATTATTATATAAGACCTCATTTGGCAAGGCAGATTCGAGAAGACCTCCAGGTGAAGTGGATTTCATAAAACCTAGCATTTGCTAGGCATATTATTATTATATAAGTCCTCATATGTCGAGGCATATTATTATCGAAGGCCTCCTAGCAAGTTGAACTCGTCAGTCCTCGATATATTCGATAAGACCTTCAAGTGAGGTGGATTTTATAAGACCTAGCAAAAGCTAGGCATATTATTATATAAGACCTCATTTGACAAGGCAGATTCTAGAAGAACTCTAGGTGAGATGGATTTCATAAGACCTAGCGTTCGCTAGGTATATTATTATCATATAAGACCTCATCTGGCGAGACAAATTTGAGAATACCTCCAGGTGAGGTGGATTTCATAAGACCTAGCGTTCGCTAGGCATATTATTATTATTTAGGACCTCATCTGGCGAGGCAGATTCGAGAACACCTCCAAGTAAGGTGGATTTCATAAGACCTAGTGTTCGCTAGGCATATTATTATTATATAAGTCCTCATCTATCGAGGCATATTATTATCGAAGACCTCCTGGTGAGTCGGATTCCTCAGTCCTCTACAGATTCGAGAAGACCTCCAGGTGAGGTGGATTTCGTAAGACCTAGCATTCGCTAGGCATATTATTATTATATAAGTCATCATCTTTCGAGGCACATTATTATCGAAGACCTCCTGGTGAGTCTGATTCCTCAGTCCTCAACAGATTTGAGAAGATCTTCAAGTGAGGTGGATTTTATAAGACCTAGCTAAAGTTAGGCATATTATTATATAAGACCTCATTTGGCGAGGCAGATTCGAGAAGAATTCCAGGTGAGGTGGATTTCACAAGACCTAGCATTCACTAGGCATATTATTATTATATAGGTTCTCATCTGTCGAAGCATATTATTGTCAAAGACCTCTTGGCGAGTCAGACTACTCAATCCTCAACAGATTCGAGAAGACCTCTAAGTGAGGTAGATTTCATAAGTCCTAACGAAAGCTAGGCATATTATTATATAAGTTCTCATCTGTCGAGACATATTATTATTGAAGACCTCCTGTTGAGTCAAATTCCTCAGTCCTCGACAAATTCAAGAAGACCTCCAAGTGAGGTGGATTTTATAAGACCTAGCGAAAGCTAGGCATATTATTATATAAGACCTCATTTGGTGAGGCAGATTCAAGAAGACCTCCAGATGAGTTGGATTTCATAAGACCTAGCGAATGTTAGGCATATTATTATCCAAGTCCTCAAAAAATCGAGGCATGCTTTCTTAAAGATCTCTTGGCAAAGTAGAATTTTGAAGTCTTCGACAGTTGAGAAAGATCATTATACAACTCCTCAATCAATGAGGCATATTATCTATAAGACCTCCGAGTGAGGCAAATTTTTTCAAAGACTCCTAAGTGCAGTGGATTTCTCTAATGTCCTCGATAAGCCGAGGCAGGTTTTTCTTGAAGACTTCCAATGAAGTAGATTTCTAAAAGTCCTCGAAAACTTGGGGCAAATCGTTATTATATAAGTCCTCATTTGGCAAGGCAAAAGCTTTCTTGAAGACTTCTAAAGAGGTGGATTTCTAAAAGTCCTCGATAAGTCAAGGCAAATCATTATTATCCAAGATTTTAATCAGTGAAGGCCTCTATTGTCGCTAATCAGCGAAGTGCATCAGACAAAGACCCCCAATTGCCAAGCAAATTATCCAATCAGTGAAGCATATATTATTATGTTAGCCTTCGACCGACGAAGCAGTTATCTAAATACCTCAAATGAAGCTTTAAAGCCTTTGGTAAGCGAAGGCTTCTTTTCGCTAGGTGAAGTAACTCTTATTATAGTCCTTTACCAATGAGGAATATTATATAAGACCTTCTTTGATAAGGCATATTATTTGAAGACTTGAAACTACATGGAATCTATAAGTCCACGCTATGATCTAGCATCGAAGACTATAAGACCACCCCCTGAGGTGGCAATCATGTAGCTCACATCTTTGTTCAGGCATGCAACTACCTCTCGGTCGAGCTAATCAGCTCACCTTATCATTCAGATGCCCAAACGCCTCACATTAAGCTAATCAGCTCGCATTATTATTCAGGTGCTGAAACGCCTCTAGACTGAGCTCCTCAGCTCACCCTTTACATTCAAAGCATCCAACAGCCTTCATATCAAGCTCATAAGATGCCGCCAAATTAGCAATTATACCTACAACGCAAATGAATCACAAGCAAGGAAAGGATAATTTTACTCTCTCAGCCTTCTCTTCAACATGTTTGATCAAACTAGGGAGTGGAAGGCTCTTGATGAGGGACAAAAATAGTCTCTATAGGGGATTGTCATTTTTCCTTATATATAGAAGGAACAAAGGTAAAATCAAGGGATCTCTCTCTCTCTCTAAACTCTCTTTCTAGTCCAAACTCTCTCAACTGGCTCTCAGACTTAAGTATTGGAGGTTCTCTCGAAAGTTAATCTCCGAAAGCTTTTGACTCTCTTTCTTTCTATATGCAGATCTTACTCTTCGTAGAGCCATCCCTCTATAATCTAGAATAATTTCAGACTCATCACCAACAATAGTGGCTTTGATTTTAGGGGGCAACTAGACTCTTAATTATGATTATAGACCCCTAATTATGCAAATATTTTATGGGTAATACATTTTGTCCTTTTTTGAAGCCGACAATTCAATAGTCGTGAAAAGTTTCCAATGAAATATTTGGTGATATCAATAAAATAATATTTATTCAAGATTCTAATCAAAGTGTTTGAAACAAGAAATTATCATTCATGATTTGACTATCATTCAAATAAAATCGAAAAAAAATCATTTGCTTCCCTTCATAATAATTGCTCTCGTCTTTTATAATTTTTATTTAGAAAGGACGTTCATATTTTTTTCCCCACTGAATCAGCTGCTATCCAGGATTTAATCATTATTTATTTATTTTGACAAGTCTCATATCAACAGTACTCGATCTAAGTGCAATACAGTATCCATGTAACTGTTAAGGATGGGACTATTACGTATATAGTTGTATTTGTATGCCCAATGTCCCCGACCTTCAAAATATGAATTTTTTTTGAAGTGTGAAATTATAAAAATTAAATCATATGTTATATTTAATTTTTTTATTTTAAGTGAATTTTTTTTAAATATATAGAAAATTAACTTAATTATATAAACCATTTTAATATAAATCATAATATTAGAAATTTGATCTCGCATACACCCACTGTATATACCATTGAGTAAGATCAAGATAGGGTTGAGAAAAAAAAAAATGAAAAAAAGAAAAACACAAGTCCTTGATCATAACGGTGACGATCATACGAGAGAATATTTGGTTCATTTTAGAAATGAAAAATAAATGTTTAAATCCAAATAATTCCTATTCCAAATTTAATGTTTTAACTAAATAGAATTTATTAATATTACTAAAAATCATACATGGAAATATAAGTCATTTCAATATAAATTCAACTTACGTAAATATAAAATTATTAAAAAAATTAGATTTTTTGCGAACCAATCCAGAAAAATAAAATTCTATTTTAAAATCAGGTACTATTTTCAATTCTTAAGCGAATTGAACATGATGTAAAATTTCCCTCGAGTCAGATTGGATTTCTCAATCTCGTTTCTCTTATACGAAAAAAGGTAAAAAATGGTTGAGAATTGCCACAAGAAAACACACAGTACAAACTTCAAAGATTGGGACCTCTACGAATTATATATGTGACTGAAGATGACGAAATGCATGTGTCACTGTGATAACGTGTATAACTTGACATGAATGTACCTTAGATAGCTGAAATGCAAAGCAAATCAAAGAGGTTAAAGGAGCTTAAGTCAACCTGCAATGGAGGTAAAAAATTGGGACCCCTACGAATTATATATGTGACTGAAGATGACCAAATGCATGTGTCACTGTGATAACGCGTATAACTTAACATGAATGTACCTTAGATAGCTGAAATGCAAAGCAAATCAAAGAGGTTAAAGGAGCTTAAGTCAACCTGCAATGAAGGATTAAAACAAGCCAAGTTAAACATAATATAAATTTCTGAGAATTTCATTCAATAAGAGACAAAATTGCCTTAAGAAACAGTACCAGTAGTGGAAAACGTTTGCTAGTAAGAGCTTCCACTCTAGTCAACTTCTCAAAAGTCTGCCATGTCCATAACTGTTAACTAAAATAGAACGCAATATTTTGTCATGCAAGTAAAATCAATGTCCAATATGTATTGGCGGGTCCCAATTATACTAATGCCCTAAGAGCATGATTCAAGCACACTCAAAAATAAAATAATAACAAGTACTTGAAAAATTTTATCATGGAGGCAATGATAACTAAGCAATGATAACAGAGAAGAAGTCAACTCAAAATGAAGAGAAAGGCAGATTCATAATCTTATCGACTCGGAAAATATAATGGCATAGGATTCCCAAGCACCATTTAACAAAACAATTCTCACATTTTATTCAAGTTTCGTTATGATTATCAGACAAGTATCACATAAAAGTGGTTCAAACTTGTGTAAGCCACCAAAACATAAAGTTTCTCTATTCGCTTGATATTGAACCATCTCCTGCTCAATATGATCAGTATGCAAATTCTCATCAATCTTCTGCTATCATGGTTGCTACTTATGGCTTCTCTATACCATTTCTCCAACCATATCAAAGTTCAAGCTATTGAATCAGGCAAGCCACATCCAACTTCTTTTCTTGTCTATAATTGTAATGTAATCGAAGTTAATATTAGTGGCACGCATCCTAATTAACAATTTAATAGCCTAAGTTTTCTTACTCTATTATATACCATGCATGCTATAACCACATGAAAAAATATGAAGATCATACTATAACCACATGAAAAAATATGAAGAACTGAACTAACTCTCCCTAGATTCTCACAAGTAATAACAGTAAATCCTATCTTTCTTCTTCTACTATAGCTCATCTCAAACATGAGCACGCACAACCAAGCCCAAGATCTCACAAGGCAAACATCTGGCCATCCAGGGTAAGGAATTCAATCTCTCCCAAATTCCAAATTTGAATTTCTAAACATCTTAATAGCAGATGATTTATGCCTACACTTGTATCTACTCAATGCCGTAAATCCAGGTTGAAGGGAGGAAGATTCGCAAAACTCCATCTGGGCCAAACCCAGTCGGCAATCACAACCCACCAACTAAGCAATGAATCATTGGATGCACTTCTTCAGCACAGCAAGTAGACGGGTCCACAATAGCCCCTTAAAATAGAAGGTCAGATGTATTCATTTAGGTTGGAAAATTTCTGATCCTTGAGGTTTTTATGCTTGTACAAAAATGGAACTTATTTGAAGGTTCATACATCTGAATGAAGAAGATGCACGGTTTTTATCTCTATTTATCTTCTTTTGGGACTAAGCTCATTTTTCAGAAAAAAATCCAATTGAAAAAAGAAACCAGGTCATATTTTTTGAGATCACTAAGGGTTGATTTCTTGGCTTAGATCCTGTTAGTGGAAATGGGAATGTTTCACTCAAAAATAATCTCAGCATCAGATAGTTCTCATAAAATGTAAGGGAAGCGAAGTGAAACACTGAATCACTTCCTCTCTAAAGCATTATCAAACAACTGAAGCACTTTGCCAGTTAATGTAATTACCGAGTAAAAAAAAAAAACCATTTTGATTTTCTCACGGGAAAAAGCATAATATGAATACAAAATATGTCTAGCGGAAAAATAAACTTCAAGGGATAAGTGAACAACTATTACCTTCTAGATAAGATTTCCAGCTGTATGAGACATTGTGATTGCAAACATTACCGGAATAGTTTGCCTCTTTTACCCTTACTGTACTAATAATGCATTAAAATTCAATGAAACCACAACTGTGATGAACTATCAACATTAAACAATGACATGACAGCAAGCCAATGCTTCATATACAACGTCGAATCAAGAGTTTATAATCAGGCACAATTTCCATGGTTTGCAATGATCTATAAATGAATGAGCCAACATCAAAATGGCACTATATATCAACAAAAGTACATTTTGTTGAGATATACAGGACTCACCAAAAACTACAATCATCAGATCAGTATACAGACTTATTTATACAGCACGCTTTCTCTTCGATCGCTTGCTTCTCTTTGGCCTAGAAATGTCTGGAATCTGTTTGCTTGAACTAGAAGCATATGCTTGTTCTAGAACTCCCTCACCCTGTCAAATAGTTTACATTAGTAAGGTAGCTAGAGAGTCCAACACAAATTTCTCAGTAATAAAAGTTGCACTTGCTCTTCTAAGAACCGCTAAGATAGGGTCTATAAACATAGTATTACTGACTTGAATAAAAAACAATTCATTTATATCTTGCCTACCACATTTTTCTTTGAATATTTAAAGCTTTTATATAATTGCGTTGACTCATAATTTTCATTGCATGAAGTCCACTATTTTTTAGCTTCTCTGATTACTTTCTAAACTTGATTTCTACATAATGATTATAAGACAAATCTGCCCTGCTTTTATTGATGACCTCTCCACTCATACCAATTTGTCTTCTCCTGTTATAGTGTAACCAGACAATAGGATGCCCTTCTTTCAATCCTACAAAGCTTCATCATGGATTTGCTAACTGTGGCTATCACTTTATAGCAGCATTGAGTTTTCTGTGGAGAATGTTCCTCAGCTGAACATGCTTGCAAAAGCACATACATGTACACAATCATACGGCTCAACTCTGTATCCCTTGGCTGTTTGATTTCACAGTAAGGGTCCATCACTTTCCAACTGTCGAGCAGTGGAACCCACTGACTGACACCACAAAATTGAAACAGCAGGGAGATAATCACGCTAGGGCTGGTTCCAACTCTAGGAATAACTATCATGTCCCTACATCTACTTCTTGAACACTTATTAATTCACAAAATTTTAGATGGATACATGAGCAGGAATCTACTACAGTTATTTCTGGCACTATAAAAGTGCATTGTAGATTAAAGATATAAACCTTAAAAATCCATGGTCCTATGAGAACTTTTCCTTGATTAAAATAGACTGGCATGAAAAGCCTAAACATGAAAAGAAATGATCAAGATAATGAAATGAGGTTGGTGGGTACCCCATCATTGCATCAATACTGGAGTCATTGAAACACAAAGTATAACATCCTATTTTCCGCCCCATTCACACCACTGAGTCACAAAATTGTGAACTCGGGGGCCATAGTCAAGATAGATCTTCATCTTTATATGACATTTGACAGTCCTCAAGAACTAGAATTTAGGATTTACCTTGTCCTTGGTATCTTCATCCAAGTCCACATCAGAAGCCGATGCAGAATCCAGAAGCTGAGCCTCTTCATCTGATAGTGCCTTGCTCAATTTCTTCCTCTTTTCTTCTTCCTTTAACTTCCTGAACCTGTCAACCATGATCTCTATTTTTAGACACTTCTAAGGCAACTGAAATAAGAATAAATTATGTGAAGCAGAACACTGACCTATCACCAGGCTGTGCTGGTTGTGAAGCTGATCGTTTTGCACGCCCTGCAGTGATGATTCCACTTGCATTCTCATTAACTACAGGCGTTGCACCACCTAATTTGCGTAACCATACCTGTTGGGCTGTGCTAAGGACGTTGTTTGTGAACCTAAAAATCACATGATAATTTTTGATGGATTAATCAAACAAAGAAGAGTGCCACCCATGCACATTTATAGGGCCAGCAGAAATAGCTTAACAAGGACAAACTACAGTTAGCATTAAGTATTATTGCTTTGCTTAAATCTTATGAAATCCAGTGGAAGTCTCACTTTGTCAAGCAAAAGCAAAGGTGTAAAATTAACCAGGGGAAAACCTAGCAAACAACATGTTCAAAACCAGACAAAGAGATATAAAATAGTTATACAGGAATACAGGAATGAGTTTCAGTGTAAACAAAATGAATAAAATATTTTAAAACTCACAATACATACAAAAGAGAATGAAAATAAATGAGTGTGTTTCTGTGATCAATATTGTGCATAATTTTCAGATGCATGAACAGAAAGTATAAATGCGGACAATAGCTTGGCGGACAGAAGCTTTGCTGTTTCTGGTAATGAATGCAGCAATAAAGCGTCAGAGAACAATATTGATTGCACAAAATCATAATTGATGGACTGCCGATAATTTCTTGCCCTAAAAAGGTAATTTTTTGGGGGTACATTGGAAACTAACCTCAAAACAAATTTACCCAGAAGAAAAACAATGCAGAAGAAGCAGAAGCATTGCCAGAAATATATTCCAGTTGATGACTAATTAAATTCACAGAAAAAGACACATAAATACAATTGACATCAGTGACACTGGTAAATAGAAACTAACCAGTAAATAGATAATCCTGATGGGACAGACAAGGCAAAGTAACCAATCATGAGAGGAAGGAACTTGAAAACAAGAAGCGTGTTCTTTTGAGCTGGATCATCTGTCTGTCAAAAAAAATTCAGGCCTTCAAAATCATTGAGATGAATAATGAAATGCAGATGCAAAAGGGCAAGAAAGATATAAATTCTTTTCTACCTGGGGAGGTTTCATAATCTCCATTGACACATACTGAGAAACAACAAGAAGGACAGGTAAAACCAGGTAAGCTGCGGTGTCATGCCAGCCCAATGGTGGATGGCCATCCTGCATGACAGAAATGTATCAGATTTCACAAGTCTGTTTCATAATCTTGTGAAAGAAATATGACTGAGCAGCAACTCACTAATAGAAAACTATGGCTAAAGTAGATCCATCTAATTTACTATTTGGTGGGTAAGCACATATACTACAAATGAAAAGCATTAATCCATCCATCAGCAGCCAAAATGAAAAGCCTCTATGAGACAC
Organism: Reutealis trisperma; assembly: GCA_947687605.1. Taxonomy (NCBI): domain Eukaryota; kingdom Viridiplantae; phylum Streptophyta; class Magnoliopsida; order Malpighiales; family Euphorbiaceae; genus Reutealis; species Reutealis trisperma. The sequence continues at coordinate 1,514,271 of CANTUT010000013.1, read as the reverse complement.
TTGATAAGCAGATAGACCAAACCAAAAAGGAAAATTTCATTTTTTTTTTATCTTAAATCATTTGCCTCACAAGGAAAATTTTATTTTATTTTTGATCTTAAATCATTTGCATCACTTCTTTTCAGCTGCCAAAGTTAAATTAAATGTTACCTGGAGAGCAGATTGCTCTGGTATGCAGAACGAAAACAGGAACATAAAATGTTACCTATCTTGGAACATTGAATGATGGGGGTAGGCTTCTTTAGGTCACTTGATTTGAACGAAATATGGTTATATGGAATGTGGAACATTTTTTCAGAGAATAAAATATTAAAAGTATATATGAATATAGGCATACTATCTTATTAAGTTAAATTTTAATTCCTAAACTGTGCTTAGTGGGCTGCAGCTTTGGCAGGTGACTCCAAAGTAGGAAAAACAAACAAACTCGTAAACAATCTAGGACACCAAAAGCAAGGAATGCAACTATAGAAGCCCACATCCTGATTGCCCTCACAAGGGAAACACTATACACTTACAGGGGGTCAACCAACTGAAATCTTCAATAAAGCAACTATCAATATTTATGCGCCAAGAGAATGTGACAAGTATAATATTACTACATCCCACTCGTCCTCATAAAGAGAAATGCAAGAGACTCATAGAGGTCTCAACCTATTAATATCTTCAATAAAGCAGCTACCCCCTATTAGTGCCCAGCATGATTGTATGAAAAGCATCAAAAAGTGGGGTGAAGAAAAATTAAGGAGAAGAGTATTCACCATTCTTAACCTAAGCATCCATGGAGTTTGTGCTCAGATACTTACTTTCAGAAACCTTTCTATTCCTTTTCCTTCTAAATAGCCGTGATCCAAGGAACACATACTGCCTATCTGCCAAGAATGAAGATATTGGGATGCAGAAAACAGGAAGCACTCATCATTACATATCTACCTAGATTCAGGCATAAATCCTCTGAACCAAAGGCCATTCACAGGAAATGTACAAGCTACTCTCTGATATGCCAGCTCACTGGAGAATGAAACAAATTGAAGGATAGATGGCCTGCCCCACCAGAGAAATAATTAAACCTAAAAAAGATAATTACTTCCCTTAGTGCATAACAGCAGAATTACCTCTTTGAAAGCACAATTAATGCAGTGATGCAACACCACATAAAACTAGGAAGGAGATGAAACCTATCACTCCTGAAGTCATGTTTTTATGAAAAGCTGAATTTGAACCAAAAACTATCTGAAATGAGAATAGTTGAGTTTCAGGTTTCGCAGGTTCTATCCAAGACTCCAAGTATCAAGCACAACTATCCTCCAAAAATATCTTAGAGGAAACCATAAAAGCAGAACCATAAACCACTAAGTTAATTAAGGTAACTTTGAAGACAACTGCTGTCAGAACAAAACATGAGTGAAGTCTTTACAGAGTGTTCTCCAAGATTATATCTAAATTTTGCAGACAGGTGATTCATTTAAAGCAGTTAAGTTTCATGGACTCACAATCATCTCAAAATTTATCATGATTTAGTACGAATCAAAATGTATAGCAAAGATAAAAGTAGAAGAAAGACAATTCAGCTTCACAATCTGGGAACCATAAAGTTTTATTACCACAAATGGAAAAAGCCATGAGATGCCAGATCCACTTTGTCGAGCTGCAATTGTAGTTGGCCCGCCCAATGAAGGAATCCAAAAAAAGCCTTCTGTCAACAGTCCCTTTGAAGAAAAAGTTCACCATTATCAGCAATAGTCAATTTATTCATCAACGTGAATACATGCACACTTAGCATATAGAGGCATATCCATCACTATCGCATAAAAGTTCATGAAAATCAATATTTTAAGTACCTCATTTGCCACATTAGAAAGAGCTTGATATAGACCTATCCAGACTGGTATCGTAGCCAAAGTTGGAAAACAACCTGGAATGAGATATTATTAAGCATTGACACCATAAAGCATAGTGCGCAGAAAGTATATGTAACAAATTGACAAAATGGAAAATGTAGTAAAATCTGAAAACCAAAATACAGACATCAAAATACTGTACTCAGAACAGTGAAAAAATCATATAGCATGCAATAATTGTAGTATAAGTAATAAATCAAGACAAAGAGGACAAAAATAGCAAGAAGTTTTCCTCAGGAAAAAAGAACTGTAGCAATATCTTGAGATAGGAAATTAGAAAAAACAAATACTGGAATTACAGAATAGTAAAACATGAGAGACTGATAATGCTAATGTAATGTAAAAAAAAAAAAATTGCCAAAAAAAGGATAAATGCTTTCTGTTTATTCACTTAACAATTGTTTCAACATCAATTGCCATGGCCTCCATTTTAAAGACTGATTTACAGGGAGTTGAAATCCAGTGAACAAATTCTGAACACTAGGGTGTATTTTCTTGACTGGGATAAAACAACATTGAACTAATCAAATTTGAAAATAAATGCAATTTCATACAACAACGAAGTACCTGCTAATGGATTAACCCCAGCCTGCCTATATAGACGCGATGTCTCGAGTTGTATTCTCTCCTACAGAGGGGATAAACAAACTCTAATTACTTAAAAATAAATGAAATTATTGGAAAAGGAAGATACACGAGCTAGAGCTCAACCTCAAAATTCAATATAATCCATACAACTGCAAATGTGCCGCACCTGATTGCCTTCATATCTTTGTTGAATGGCTTTTATCTTAGGTTGAAGGTTTTGCATAGCCAATGTAGATTCAACCTAGATAATTATTAAAAATAAATCAATACAAAATAGCCAGTAGGAATTTCCAATTAAAATTGATCAGACAATTAGCCGAAATGTTAGGATAGATAAAATTAAAAATAAAACTCACTTGTTTCTTGGTTAAAGGTAACGTTGCAACTTTCACAATAACAGTGAGCAATATAATTGCAAAACCATAAGCATAAGGCACATGAACAGCTGAAAGTCCATCTTTCAACACCTGAACACACAATCCAAAACCAAAATATAATCGAAATATCTGCATCTATTTCATAAAAGCATTACTAGATTAGAGTAAAAATTTACCTTGAGAACGAATTCCATGGATTCAGAGATAAATCCGAACCAACCACCATTCTTTTGTACTGCTGTATCAGTTGAGCTAGAAGCAGCACCACCGGAGACGGAATCCACTGCGACGGAAGCATCAGCGAGAGTGTAAAGGAGGCTCTCGGCTCTACAAAAAATCGAACTGACATCTAATTGACTAATTGGAGGAGGAATTTCATGCAAGCTGAACTTAACTCTTGTTGATATAAATTTCCGGTTAGGGAGTGTGTGGAGCCCATGGCGAGAGGGTGACGGAAGGAGAGGAGCGCCAATGAACGACGGAGAAGAAATTAGGGTTTTCGCCATGGGATTTAGAGGCTACTGAAGGATTGAAGAGCGGGAGAAGGCTTAGAATTTCATGAGTGGTGGAGATGACGAGAGGGTTGGCGGTGGAGTATTAGAGAGATTTTTTTTTCTAACTATATTTTTTTTATTTCTTTGATGACGGGGCAAAATTAACCACCTAACTTCTGGAGCGCGCCTTTTTGATGTGATTTAATAAATCAGATTTATTAACCAATGGATGAGATCCACGTCAATCGGTGCGGATTATTTGGTCATGTTATATTTGAATTTAAAATACGATTAGTGAATATGTTCTGTTGTGGAAGTGCCACAGTGGCCTTCATTTTACTATTTTTTTTTTTTAATGGGAAGGAGATTATTTGTTTTTTTTTTTAACGAACAATGGGAAGGAATATGCGTGGGAGCAATGTAAAACGCCACATTATATTAGATCAGACATTTGCTTGATAAATAAAAATTTAATTTAATAAAAAAATAAATGTGTTAAATACTATACTGTATAAAACACATTAAATTAATGCGGCCAGATCATTAGTAGATCAAAAATATTTAAAGAAAAAAAAAGATTTGTCAAAAAGAAAGAAAAAATTTTAAAAAATATAATGTTCTAGTAAATAAAAATGTTTAAGTAGGGAATTTTTTTTTAAGGGAATAAGAAAGGATTTGCTTATTATATTATGAATTAGATATTCCATCACCAAAACTATTAGGATATAGCAATCCAGAATTAGTATTGTGCTTATGTGTAATGCAAGTAATGTTTTTGAAATGAGTATTCTTTTGTTGGATATATATATATATATATATATATATATATATAGCCAAATTTTGTTGAATATATTTATTTAATTTTATTATCACTTGTTAATTTTTATTCTTGTACAATATTATAAAATATTAAATGAAAATTATTTGCATACAAGAGATATCATAGTCCTTTAATTTTTTTATCGGTCTTTTTAGAGTATTTTTAATGGTGCTTTTTATTTTGAAAAGTATATTTTGTTTAATAAAGTATATCTAATTGATAAAAAGTAAAAAATTTTAATTAAACCCAATACACTCATTATATTTTACTATTATTTTACTTTATCCCGTAAATATTAATTATTTTAATTTTTTATTATTTAAATTTATTTAATAGAAAAAATAGTACTAAAATTATCTTAAATAAAATGTATAGAAACTTATATTATATTAATTAAACCTAAAATAGAAAGTAATATTTGATTCTCTAAATGTAGAGAATCAAGCTAAATTTCTTTTTTATTTTTTAAAGATAAAGAGTCAATTAAAGATTTATTTTTTGAGATCATTTTTTATAATAAAAAGTTTAACATATATAAAAAGTGCATTGATAATATTTTTAGAAAATTAATTTTGTTTCAATTTAAGTGTGCTTTAAAAGGTTTAGGAGACATTAGCTCTTAGCTTTTATTTATCTATATTGTGGGACTATAAATCGAGCATATTGGATCAGGCTAAAGTAGACCTATTTATAAGCTTGGAGTTTTTGTTTTCAAACTCTCCATTTTCTCTTTATACCTAAATTCACATATTTTTCCTGGACAAATTATTCTTTGCATCCTTCAAATTTTATCTCTTTTATGTGTTTGATCTTCTTTACTCTATAAATGGAAAACATTAGTCAATGGAGACATAAAAGAGTTTGAAAATTAATAACACAACTATTAATGAATAAAAAAAGCATGTAAGAAAATAATTTTTTCCACAATATATTTCTCTATATTGAAAATACTTATACAATCGGAGCAAAAAAGAGTGAACACAACTCTTGTTATCAAATATTTGGTCAATTTCTTTCCTTTTCGCATAATTTCACATAAATAAAGAAAAGATTCACCAGATTCTATTAGATTTGTTAGGTTTGAAGGTGGTTCTAACATCAAAATCGAAGATGGATTTTTGTCTTTCATTTGAGAAATTATAACAAAACCCACTAAAACCTTATGAAACTGCAATTCCTAGGTGTATTGGCATTTGAAACAGAAAAATTTTCTAATTCCATCGTATTTCCTCCTTTTTCTTATTTTTTTTCATTATTGAAAAGAGCAAACAAGTAGAAGTCATCATCAAAATCAAAATAGAGATGTTTTCTTTTGCCATTAGTAGGGAAATTTTATAGATTTTTGCAAATTTTTTCTTTAACCTTTTTGAAAGTGGTGGTGATTGTTTATATAATTGAAATAAGAGCCCCATGGATTTGAATCAACTTTGCTTAGAAGGAGTCTAAAACGGGTTATGTAATTGAAAAGGGGCTGTAAATTTTTTTTTATTGGAAAAAAAGGGTTGTAAAAATTAAAATGGTAGAAAAGGAAAAGTGGAGATTGTGAAAAGAAAATTTTAAATAAAGATAGGTTCTAAAAAGAAGTATAAAGAGAGAATGAGAAGTTCAAAATAAAATTTTTCTTATGAACCAGGCTTAGATGGGTTCAGGCTAGGTTTGATCAACTTGAGCCCAGTTTGGTCCGACTATGCTGGCCTATTATTTTGGCCAAGTCTAATCCATATCTAAAAATATATAATATTTTACATGTAAATTTTTTGGGTGAGTCGAGTTTGTTAGCAAGTCTTAAAGAAATGATATTTCTAAACTCGCTCAATAAATAGTCAAGCTTCTATTTGGGCAGGCTCAAGATAAAAAATATATATCCAAACCTGCAATTTTTTGAAGTAAGCTTGAGCGAGCCAGATGGGTACCCGAGCCGTGAACATATTTATATTAGAGGCAAGTTTTAGTTCAACCCAAACTCAATCCAAAACACACAAGGAGTTTCAAACTTAGTTCGAGTTAGCCAATTTACATTTTTTTTAATCATTGATATTTTACTTTTTATTAGCTAGATTTAATTTTTAAATTCATTTCTATTAGATATTGCGCCTTAATGTACGAATTGAATGATTTTTAAAATAAATTTACTTTATTTTTTTTATATAAGAGGAGTTTTTCATTAATAATGATTAATAAGCAACAGAGAAGTAAACTTGATCGTGTTTAAAAAATATATATAAATTTTATTATAAATAGGAGTTTTTTCTTTGATTTTATTGATCCTATTGATGGAATAATTGTATACAGTATATTGACTGCATTTGGCATATCAGTAAAAAACACTTTACACTCAATGGCTATAGTGAGACACAAATTAACTTCATTGTCATTTAATGAGCCTTTAAATGGGTTCCATCTTCTAAATATCATACTCAAGACTTCTCTTAGCTCTCATTACAAAAGACAAAAAAACTCCTATAAAAGAAGACAAGCAAACTCACATCAAGAAAAACAAAATAAAAGACTCATAATATATCATCAACAAAATTAACAAACAAGTAAGAAAATTAAATCTAATATAAGATTCTAAATGAATTTTCAATCAAATAAAATCATTTTCATTACTAAAAGACTTTGATTTATCTTCATATATTGAAACCTTAGCGATTATGAGATCTTCCTCTATACATATTTGATTTGCCATCTCTTAATTCAAATTCAGATTCAATTTATCTAAGTTTAAACTCATAATTCAATGAGCTTATATAAAGCTAAACTTGAGAAAATTTCAAGTCAAACACTTCTGTTTCGGATTAGTCTAATTTAATTTTTCACAAATTTTTATAAAAAAAAGAAAATAATAAGTTATATTTAACTAATTTGTTATAATTAAAGCTATTTAATAATTTTTTAATTTTTATGTAGTTACTTTTTTTTTTTTTATAATTTTATATAATTACTTTAAATGATTGATAAAAGGAAAATAATGAATTAAATATAGGTTCATTCCCTTAAAATTTTACACATTTTCATCCTTAATTTAATTAACAGTGAATCTAATTCAAGCCTAAAATATAGATTAAAAAAATTACAGATTAAAGAAGAACTTGCCTGGAGAGGAGAGATGTGGGCCATGAAAAATTGATCAGCAGTGATATAATATTAAAATTATAGATTTGAGAATTGATTTGCTCATTGATTTTTTTTTTTTTTTAATTAGAGAGAGAAAGGAGGTATGAATAAGATGGATGACATAAAATGAAAAATTTAATTATAAATAAAAAATATTTTAATTTTTTTATAAATTTTTAATAAAATAATTAATAAAAAGATTATTAAAAGTAATACAAGTAAACTTCAAAAATTAAATAGCATATTTTTCAAATTATAAGAATAAAATTATTAATTTAAATAGATTTTGAGGACTAAATCTATGTTACCCTTATCATTATTATTATTATTATTATATAAAAAATGCTATTTTCCTAGGTTTTTAAAATTTTGAAAACTTGAGACAAATTGGTTTTATATGCTTTGTCATTTTGTTGCTTTCTTGTCACATAAAATTTAACTTGAGAATTTTGATGCACTTCGCCGAGCATTGTAAATATAAATGAGAAATTATTTAGTGCACTTTACATTCATATTTAAGTGGACTTATTTATTTTTTTTAAATGTGAAAAATATTTAAAAATTCATAGCAACTCATACATTAAATTATGACAAAAAAGAGAAAAAAGTTCACCACATCCCATCAATTCATACTTTAATAAATTATTTTTTTTAATTTAATGATAAGACGATAATTTTAAAAATTGATATTAAAATTTGATTATAATTAATGTTAATTTCCTCTCTTTAAGAAAATTCATACTTTGATAAATATTTTATAACACTAAACTTTCACATTATTTCTAAAAAATCTTATAATTTTGTTTTTTTATTTTTGCATTTAATTCTTAGATATTAAGAGTATATATTGTAAACTATAATAAAATATAATATAATATAATAAAATATATTTTTAATATAAATATTATATTAAAATATATTTTATTATATTTTATTATGACCTAATAAATATATTTTAATATTTTTCTCATTCAGCCCTTAAATTTCCATTCTTATTATATCAAAAACTTTTTTTTTTTTATCATATGTAAAATTTATAAAAGAAAATTCATTGGTAATAAAAACTTATATTACTTATCAGAAAATCGCACTACACCATAGATAGAAAAAGAAAATAATAAATGTGTATGGGTGTGTTTTTTCATTTTCTAAAATTTTTAATAATTTATTTTTGTGAAAATTAGAATAACCTTTTCAATGCTTTTAAATTGTTTTTCATCAATTTTGTTTTTATAATAAAGTATTTTATGAAATTAATCTCCGGATTTGGATAAGGAAACTGTACAAGCAACTTTATTTTATTTTATTTTTAAAGAAAACTTCACTTTATACCATTGTTATTATATAGTATTATTTTTGGGGTCTTTTTAGAATAAGAAATCTGATTTGCCACCTAATTCTTTTTCTCCATCGAATTAGAATATTCCGAAAAATCAACCAAAATTAACTGCCACAGATTATTTTTTCTTTTGGCACGAGCAAAATGTGACTGTAATAAGCTGTACTGACCAGAACTGTTTAGAAATCTCTGGAACCTCCCAGATAATCAAAAGAAAGCGGGAGGAGCCTTCTACACTTGTCCACAAAACCATCTTAGCAGTCCAAATTCTCAAATCCAACAGCTCAAATTCAGTGCAGAACGTTCGAGAAACTAGTTCCTCTTTAAAAACCCAACTCCTCTCTCTTTTTCTCACGGAACAAACAAATTCAACGAGATTTTGAAGTAATCTCTGCATTTTCTGCTCGTATTTGGTTCTTTGTTTTTGAGTATTTTTTGTGGGTGATTTTGATTTTTGGTTGGCAATGGCTGGTAAAGGAGAAGGTCCCGCAATTGGGATTGATTTAGGAACGACTTATTCATGTGTGGGAGTTTGGCAGCACGATCGTGTTGAAATTATAGCTAATGATCAAGGTAACAGAACCACACCATCTTATGTTGCCTTCACTGACACTGAACGTTTGATCGGAGATGCGGCCAAAAACCAGGTGGCCATGAATCCTATAAATACTGTTTTTGGTAAGTTCTTTACTTCTAGTATTTGTCATTTGGTTTTTATATATCTGGGTGTTTCTGTGTTTTCTATTGGATCGCTTTTGCATGTTCAGAAATCCTCTTTGGTTAGATAATTATGTAATGATAAGTCGATGAGGGAAAAGATTTTTAGGAAAATGGGTTGATGTAGTTGCTTTGTTCTTGTTTTTGGTCTAGTACTTGAATTTTGGTTTTTACTGATCGTTTATGATCTCTTCTATCGTATTTCGAATATTTAAAATCCTGTTTGTCTCTTGATAAAATTTTGGTTTACAATTTGATAGTTTGATATTGGATGGGAAATGATAAAAAGTGTAGTTCACTGATTATCTAACGGGTGATTTGTTGCTATTCAGGTTTTTGGCTAGTTCTTCACTTCCAATACTTGTTTGGGTCATGTTGGATCGGAGTTTTTCTTTATTTTCTTTTTGTATCGTCCTATAAATTTCAATGTTCTGTTTGGTAACTGAGAAAATCATGGGATACACTTATAAATTGATTGTTGGATACTGATAACCGGGGAGAACGAATCACCAGATAGGGTAATTAACTAATCATTTAATGGGGAATTTGCTGGTTAGTTATTGTACTTACTAATTTTGATGAAATACAGATGCTAAGAGGTTGATCGGAAGGCGATACAATGATCCTTCGGTGCAAAACGACATGAAACTATGGCCTTTCAAGGTAATTCCTGGCTCTGGTGACAAGCCCATGATTGTTGTGACATACAAGGGTGAAGAGAAGCAATTTTCTGCTGAGGAAATTTCTTCAATGGTTCTGACGAAGATGCGGGAAATTGCAGAGGCATACCTTGGTTCCTCTGTTAAAAATGCTGTAGTTACAGTTCCTGCTTATTTTAATGACTCGCAGCGTCAAGCTACCAAGGACGCTGGTGTCATTGCTGGCTTAAATGTTATGCGAATTATCAATGAGCCCACTGCTGCTGCTATTGCTTATGGGCTTGACAAGAAAGCTAGTAGTGCTGGAGAGAAGAATGTGCTTATCTTTGATCTTGGTGGTGGTACTTTTGATGTCTCTCTTCTGACCATTGAAGAGGGTATTTTTGAGGTTAAAGCTACTGCTGGAGATACTCATTTAGGAGGTGAAGATTTTGATAATAGGATGGTCAATCATTTTGTTCAGGAATTTAGGAGAAAGCATAAGAAAGATATCAGTGGTAACCCTAGAGCATTGAGGAGATTGAGAACTGCTTGTGAAAGGGCTAAGAGAACTCTCTCATCTACTGCTCAAACTACAATTGAGATAGACTCCCTTTATGAGGGTGTTGATTTTTACACAACTATTACACGAGCTAGATTTGAAGAACTGAACATGGATTTGTTTAGGAAGTGCATGGAACCTGTAGAGAAGTGTTTGAGAGATGCAAAGATGGATAAAAGTAGTGTTCATGACGTGGTTCTTGTTGGTGGGTCTACTAGGATCCCCAAGGTTCAGCAATTGTTGCAGGATTTCTTTAATGGAAAAGAGCTTTGTAAAAGCATTAACCCTGACGAAGCTGTTGCCTATGGTGCTGCAGTTCAGGCGGCAATTTTGAGTGGTGAGGGTAATGAAAAGGTCCAAGACCTTTTGTTGCTCGATGTCACTCCTTTATCTCTTGGTTTGGAGACCGCTGGTGGAGTTATGACCGTGTTGATTCCAAGAAACACCACCATCCCCACCAAGAAGGAGCAGGTGTTCTCAACCTACTCTGATAACCAGCCTGGAGTGTTAATTCAGGTCTATGAGGGTGAGCGAACCAGAACTCGAGATAATAATTTGCTAGGCAAGTTTGAATTATCTGGCATTCCTCCTGCTCCTAGGGGTGTTCCTCAAATCAATGTCTGCTTTGACATTGATGCTAATGGTATTTTGAACGTGTCTGCTGAGGATAAAACTACTGGACAAAAGAACAAGATTACAATCACAAATGATAAAGGCAGACTCTCTAAAGAAGAGATTGAGAAGATGGTCCAGGAAGCAGAGAAATACAAGTCTGAGGATGAGGAGCATAAAAAGAAGGTTGAAGCCAAGAATGCGTTGGAGAACTATGCTTACAACATGAGAAATACTATTAAAGATGAGAAAATCAGTGCGAAGCTTCCTGCTGCTGATAAGAAAAAGATTGAAGATGCAGTTGAATCAGCTATCCAGTGGCTTGATGGGAATCAGCTTGCAGAAGCAGATGAGCTGGAAGACAAGATGAAGGAGCTGGAAAGCATCTGCAACCCAATCATTGCCAAAATGTACCAGGGTACTGGCGGTAATATGGGTGGAGCAATGGATGAGGATGGTCCTACTGCTGGTGCTGGAAGTGGTGCAGGGCCTAAGATTGAGGAAGTGGATTAAGAAATGGGAATGTGATGGATTCCATTCTGGGCTCAGATGGGTTAATGCTTTTTTTTTTTTTTTTCCCTTCTTTTTTAGAAAAAGGATTGTTTTTGATCTATATGTAATATGATACTTGTTTGAGGTTTTTGGAAGATCTACGATATGGAGTTTAAATAAATGATTGATGTCATGTTTTCCATTCTTTTTACAATTTCTGTTGCTTTTGATCGATTTTTCCCATTTTCGTCTGTGGATTGGACCTTTTGAATTAGCTGAAAAAGTTCTGATGACACCAGATTATCTGACGGTTCTTTGCTGATTAAAAGTATGAAATTTAGCGCTGCAAATCGCGTTAAATTCTTTGGGGTCTTATTTCTTTAGGAAAAAAAAAAAAGTTCATAAACTGAGTGGATCCGAATTTTGCTATAAGTATGTTCAGTTGTTTGTTAAGTGAAATATATTAAAACTAAAACAAAATCTATTAATATTAAAATTTTAAAAAAAAAATGTGAGTTCCGTCTGTTGAGCACTACCTGACACTACAAACTTCATTTTGTGTGCAAAAAGCAAATAAACCCACTATTTTTCCTTTTTTATTGAACCAGTGTTTTTGAAAGAGAAAATGAGGCGATGAGCTCACCGCTCTTCTGAAAATTATCCCGTTTTAAGGCTTGTAGCCATCACTAGAAACAATGCTCAAGAAAAGAATGTCAGCATGGAGAGGGAAGCACCTAGCCAGGAGTAATTTTACTTTCAGTTGCCCATAGCACAATTTGAATTGACTTGAGGTACACAGTCAGAAATCAATCATGTAATGAATGGCTTGTTCGCTTTTGAAAGCATCCGCCCTGCAACCAATCTGAGTACATGTTTCAACAAGAATATCACAAGGGTGGTTGGTACGACAGAAACCTCCGATAAAATGCCCCGCCTATAAAATGAAATACTTACGCACCCAAAATTATACATGCCACTGATTACAGATCGTTAATGGGGAAGTTTAATGCCTGGAGTAAGACATTTTATTGCAGTAAAAGAAATGTCAACGCGTTAATTTTGAATCAAAGAAATGGAATAAGAAATTCATCAGCAAAAATGGGTATATTATTTCATAAATTAAAATTTTTTGTTTCTTTGATTACAGTATAATTTGAAAATCAGCCATCCCAACTACTCTTCAAGATAACAAAAGTTCACTCACTCCAATATGAGGACGAAGGCAAACACGAACTTCATGTTCTTCAGGTCCCACGCGGTGTTTTGGCACCATAATTTCAAGACCTGTTCCTGTTTCATCGCCGTATGCTTCTAGCTTAGCATCATCTGGAATCCGGGTTGGCAAAGGGATTTCTCTTATAAATTCTCCTGGAGGGCAGTGCTCGGGAGATGGATCAGTAAGCTTGAATGTTCTATCATTTCTCTTGATGAGGGGCATGCAAGTTGTGCTAAAAGATGAAATCTTTACTACACCATGTGTCAAATTATTCCACCAAGAAACTTTCACCCTTTTAAGATCAGCAAAAGGCAAACTGACAATTATCAGATATCCTTGTTCATCCTCATAGATAGTTTTTGCACCTGTGACTGGCCCGTACACATTCCTCATTACTCCACTAAAATCATTTAACCAGGGTGGTTCAATTGGGTGCATTTCTGTATCTTGAACTCTATCATTATGTTGGTTCATAAGCAAACAACACTCTTCGTCATTACTGTGTAGGAATAAATCCTTCTTTCTTTTGTTGCAAACAGGTGAGAGATCCATTCCAGTACCATTTGAAAGATTTGATGGTCGAGTTGACAAATTCAAGCCAGAGCCATTAAGCAATTTTTTTGAATGAAGAAGTGGAGTAGTCTTTAATGGAGGAAGGGGTCTCTCCAGCTCAAATTCTGTGCTGGGAAGGTTCCTCCATGAGCAAAATTCACTTGCTTCAGTGGGAACAGAAAAGTTTAAATCTCTACCTGTAAGTTCCATCCATCTCTTTTGCTCTTCTTCATCAAGACCATCAAAATTGGGTGACGGAACAAGCTCAATCCCATGCACACATTGAGGATTTGAAAGGCCCCTATAATGCTTTCTTTGCATTTTATGAGATCGAACAAATCCCTTTTCAACACTAAAAGGAAATGGACGCTCTCCCTGCCGAGAGTGCCCATTCATATAACTCCGCAACTGCATCTTACCCAATGCATTCTCAGGTCTTTCTTTAAAAACCCACATATACATATTCTCCATATCATGCTGAACCAAGAACACTTCAAGCTCAAGATCCGATTTATCAAACCCAGAAACCCCATTACTATCCCAAACAATCTTGCACTTCGACTTCTCATTCAATACAGGCTTAAAATAATAACTGAAGAAAATCCAGGCACCCCATACACTATCCAATCTCTTAGCACATTTACGTCCAGTCTTGGGAAGATTAAGAAAAGTATCAGAATCATTATTTTGAGGTCCAAGGCTAACATCTAACATATCAAAAGGGTCCGAAATCCACGAAGGTGGAGGAGGACTACGCTCAGCAGAAAATGGAATATTAATATCAGGTGGCCTAGAAAGAATTATTGATCTATTCATCTCTCTGTCCAGTTCCTCATGAGTTACTGAACTAGAATCCATGGATAACAGTGTTGAAGGAAGGTGATTCTCAATAGACAAACTTGTAAGCAAATCTTCTCCCATCTTATGATATAATCCTAATCATCCAAATGGGTATTATTTATTCTGGTCTAGAAACAACTTCCAATCCTTAAAAATCCTACAAAGTACAAACCCACTTCATGTATCACTCAAGCTAAATTAAACACCAAATAAACACCATGATCACACCTTTACTTACCCAAAAAAAAAAAAAAAAACACATAAATTGCATATAATCACTCAATTGATAACCATAATAAGAAAAGATTATTGTATTATTTTTGTACGAAATCCAAAAAAAAAAAAAAAAATGGTGACCCAAGAAATCTATACAGGTGAAATTGACGGGGGCAAAGACAAAATTGATTTTTGAGAAGCTATGCATCTGAAAAAAGAGTTCTTTAAAAGAGCAAAGAAAAGTGGATTAGAAAAAGAAGGAAAATTTAAGAAATTTAATTACTTGTTGAGAGGGGCTGAGAATCAATCAATCCCATAAACAAACACAGAGATCTCTGCTCAAAACAATTGTCTTTTTCCCCTCCAATCTCCAAAAACCAGGTTCCAGAGACAGAGAGAGAAAGAGAGGCTGGACCGAAAAAAAAAAAAGAGAAAGCAACGATAACGGTCTCTGTTACAAAGGACGTCTGACTTTGCGAGGTCATTGAGACAATATGGCAGTTGACAACCTTATGTGCCGTTAATTAACAGTGACGGAAGTCAGCGTTGAATTGATTGTTTAGTAACTTTAGTTTGATACTGGTGCTCCAGGATAAGATTTGAGCAAAAGATTCTTTAAGTGGTGGGCCCTTTTTGGATTTAACTAAAGGCCTTTTAGGCCCAATTTTGCTAATGGCTGAGGCCAATCATATGTTTTCCATGTGGACTTTAAGTGCACAAGTCCTTATCCTAATGGGCCCTTATGCTAATGGGCTTGTGTCCCACCTTGCGACATTTAGAAGATGCTAAAGGCCAAGGCTTTTTTGTCATATATATAACGACATATATATATATATATATATATATATATAATGACCTGAATTTTAATAAAATTCTTGCCCTACATCATATTGTGTATTCATGCCATTAGGAGAGCAGAATGCATATATATATATATTTTTCGCGTGCATTTTGTTTTTAAAATTTCATTATAAGTTTTTTTCTTATTGTTCATTATATTTCATTCGAGGTGGAAACTCATACAGCCACGAAGACAATTTTCATTAATTATATGGACTCATTTGGTATTGAATTTGCAAAAATATTTTTCTATAAATTTTTGATTTTTTTAAAAAAATATTTTTAAGTAGAAACAGTAAATTAATATTTTTTTTTCAAAAACAGATTTGAGAAAACCGTTTATAAAAAATAATAAAAATTAATCAATTAAATAAAAAAATTCTAAACACGTTTTTTAACTTCTAACAACAATTCCAAATGCACCATATGTCAAAATTCATTTTATGAAAATATTAATTATTTTTTATTTAAAATTTAAAAACAATGACCAATTTTAGTGCAATTTTATTTTGATCTATTAAAAAAACAAAGATACCAAACATTTTAATTATTTTTAATTAAATATTTATTATATTTTCTGTTTGTATAAAAGATGTATAGTACAAAAATTTTTTTTTATTATTTTAGGGAGGAGGGGACAATTTTATTTATTTATTTATGGTTATATATTTATATATATATAAACCTAAAAACTAAAAAATTATTTGAGTTTCGCCTGGCTCTCTTCTAAATGGCAAATTATACTATAGATCTAGATCCATATTGCAATGTGGACTTATCAGCATGCACTAATTTACACATACTTAAATTCCAGATTTTTTTTTTTGAATCTCCTAATTTCCTTTATATATATAAAATTGAGAAATTTCTTATTTGTTTGTATTTATTTATTTATTTTAACTATTTCAATTTTTGTTATGCAATACAAATATGCGAATCTAAGAGATTTCAAATAAATATCTAATACTTAATTTTCTCTTTTCTTTCATTTCTTTTTTTAATAAAAATAAAATTTTGTGTATAAATAAAAGGGAGATAAACACATTTACATAAGAGTTCCTCACTAAACTCTTTCTAATTGTATATTTATGATGGATAATATAGTCATTTATTAAATAAATAATATAATAATATAATTATATTTAATTTGAATAACGAATAATGAATTCAATTATAATAATGAAAGAATAAAATAATTATTATTTAATATATAATTAATTATATTTAATTTAAATAAGAAAAGATAAATTTAATTAAAATAAGGAAAGAATAAAATAATTATTATTTAATATATAGTTAATTATATTTAATTTAAATAAAAAAGAATTCAATTAAAATAATTTATGTTTTTTAATTTGTTTTGAATATTAAAAAGCCAGAGAAATTCTTTTGATTTTGATTGTTCGAACATTATCATGTTAGAGAAATTTCAATTTTACTTTCATTGTGCAAATTATTACTTTATCCCATTATAAATTTTAAAATTAGTTGTTTTAACCATTAGTAATAATTTATATGTTCTAAAATAATAATAATAATTTGTATAAATGAATTCAATTAGAATAATTTATATTTTTTATGTTATTTGGAATATTAAAAAGTTAAAGAAATTCTAATTTAACTTTAATTATTTGAATATTAACAAATTAGAAAAATTTTAATTTGACTTTGAGAAATTTTATTATAGATTAGAAAAATTACATTTATTCTATAAAAAAATGCAGCAATAAAAGAAAATGTACTAATTGAGAGTTTATTTAATAATAATGAGCAAGATCAACTTTATTTACAATGTTATGTTCTTCTAAAAAAAATTAATTTGCGATTCTATAAATACTTAAATTTAAATTTTATGTTCTTCTAAAAAAAATCAATTTGCGATTCTATAAATACTTAAATTTACTTAAAATTTTCATTACGAAAGAGATTCAAGATATATTAAAATTGAAAGTCAATTGAAAAACATTTATAATATAATGAATAGTTTCAGTTTTCAATTCAGTTAGTAATATATATAATATATTTTCAAGTTTTTATTAGAAAGTTATAATCGATTTTGTACAAAACTGAAAAATTAACTTTAGGCATACAAAAATTAAAAAATATGTATAGTGAATTACGATTTATTTTTTTAGTTTAAAATTAGTTTTTTTATATAAAAATAATGCGAAATTAACCCATATACTTATTAAAAAGCAAAATCAAATAATAATTATATTGATACCCAGAAAATAAATTAATAAATTATTTATTTATTAATTATAAATAAATTAATATTGTCGAAAACACTTGCACTCAAAGCAAAGAAAAAAATTATAAATCTACAACATTTAAAAATATAAACCAATATATTAAAAAGTGAAATAAGTATATTTAAAATCTATGAGGTGTATTTAACATTTCTTAAAAATTAATTAAATAGGAAAATCAAAATTACAAAAATTTTAATTTAATGATTATATGTCACTCTTATTTTTTGTAATATCAAATTTAAAATAATCACAAGTATTAATGTGATATAATCATTAAATAAATATATTTTTTGGGCTTATGATAAAATATAATATGATATTACATTATATAATATAGTATCAAATGATAAATCAATTGCATACAATTAATATTGAATTAACATTGATATTAAGTTCGCAAGTGATGCATTAATTTTAATGTAAATATATAATATGTCTTTTATTGAAATAAAAAAATTTATATATTCTATAAACTAGAGATTTATTGATATACTCATTAAATTAGAGATTTTTTTGACTTATGATATAAAATGATATCATATGATTTATATGATATCACATGATAATTCAATTACATACAATTAATATTGAATTAAAATTGATGTTAAATTCATAAACGATGCATTTAATCCTAATATAAAGGTATAATAGGTCTTTTATTAAAAAAAAGAAAAATACTAATGTATTTTATAAAACTGTTTTGTTCGATCATCGATATGGTTTTTAAAACAATGATTCATATAAACACTATAAAGATTGTTAATTTTCTAGAAGAAAGAAAATTAAGTTATAATATGTCAAAAATATCACGATTATCAAAACTAATAAAAATATATAATCTATATTGAAATTATAAGAAAACAATAGACGTACCAAGTATTAATATGGAAATCAATCTATAATTAATACAACATAATAATAACAAAATAAATTTAAAAATTATAATAAAACGTACCTATCAATTCCTTTGTTTTCTTATCTCTAACGTATTCTTAAATATAAAAATATACTTTCAAATAATAAGAAACGATTTATTTAAATGTGTCTAACTTATTTTCTTTTAATATAGTTGATGTATTAAAATATAGATTTATTTAAGCTGTTTTTTTTTATGAGGAATAAGGGTAGTTATAATATTATTTCTAAAAATGGTTTATGGGATGTGGTGGTTGAAGAGTATAGATTTGGTCTATCTGTGAAAGTAGTTTATATAAAGTATTTGAATATGTTAGACAAATGGTTGGAGAGAATTGTTGGTGATAACTAATAATAAGGGTGCAACTGAAAATTGTCGGTTTTAACCTGTTCAACTGAAAATTGTCAGCTAGTCCGTTTTAGCTCAGTGAAAAAATTAAAAATTTGGTTAAATCGTTCTTTCATCAGTTTTTAACCAATCCGACCCATATTAATGGAAATCTTTTTATAAGATGATCAAAAAAAATGAAAAAAGAAGAAATTTTGTCCAATTGGTCCAATCGATTGAACTGTGAACCAGTGACATGTCTGATTCAATCACCAATCGATTTTTAAAATAATGGTGCATATAAATATTAGAAAGATTGTTATTGATTTTCTAGAGACATAGAATTAGATTGAACGTGTTATAGAAATCAAGTTTATCAAAATTAATAAAAGCATACAATCTAAATTAAAACTATAAGAAAATAATAGACGTATCAAATATTAACATGAAAATAAACATATAATTAATAATTAGGCAATACAACAATAGCAAAATAAATTAGAAAATTATAATAAAACATATTTATTAATTTCTTTATTTTTTTTCTAACATATTCATGAATATACGAATATTATTTGAAATTATAATAAATGATTAATTTAAATATGCTTGACTCATCTTCTTTCAATATCATGCATCTATTGTCTTTTAAAGTACATTCATATATTTATATATAATCTATAATTATTTTCTGTCATCATTCTAATTATATTAAACATGTATAACTATACAATTTAGATAATCTTTATTGTGTATAATTATATTTTCGTTAAATTTTTAAGTTTTCATATGAAAATTTAACTTAACTTAGATTCAACAACTAAAGTGAATTTAATAATTAAGTTATATAAATATTTATCCATGATAATTTTAAAAGTCAACTGATAAGATTTCGGCCGCATGGTATTTATTTGAGAAGTTTTATATCATTTTAATTGAAAACTTCACTTAACATAAAAGTATATAATTTTATACTTAAGTAACAAAAAATAGTTATTAAATCTTTAATAAGGAAAAAGTGAAAGTCTAAAATAAGTATTTATATTTTTAGCGAGTTCTAATGAGTCATAATATAAATCAATGTGCGAAGCACATTAAAAAAAAAAATCTAGTGTGTGTGTGTGTATGTATATATACACACACACACACACAAACTAGTATCTATATCAATAAGAAAATAAAAGATATTACAAGTGATGAAATTATACTTTATATCTTATGAACTTATGCTTTGCGAATGATGAATCTATCTTCTATATATAAACTTGGATAGATCAATTTCTATTAATCATATAAAAATAAACTATATATATATATATATATATATATATATATATATATATATATATATATATATATATATCAACAAAAATTCCGTATCATTAAAAAATTAAAAATATTATTTTATAATTAATTTAAATAAATAATTGTATATATTATTAAATATATGTAAATTTTAGAAAATAAATTTTATTTGATGAATTAGATAATTTACCTAAATAAATATAAAATGATATTTAACAACTCTATTAGTTTTGTCAAATTGTCAAATTCAATAAAAACAAAAGAATCAAACTAATAATTTTACATGAATAAATAAGTAAATATTTTTAGTTGAATCATGTTTACTTTAGATACTAAATAATAAATTAAATAATTCTAGTAAAAAATAATAAATTAAATAAAAATAAAATAAAAATAATGCGTAGTGTTTTGTATATACCACATGGACCTTGTCCACCATGCATCATGGACTGTATAAGCACCCCTTTTGAACTCACACCTTGTCCATATTTTCACACTACACATCCAATTAATATCTGAATTTGATTTTAAATAATTTTTTTACTAATGTGATTTATAAATTTATTTTTTCTCTGATAAAAAGATATCAATATATTCATTTGCTCTATTTATATGTGTGTGTGCTAGAATGAATAATATAGCAAAAAATGCTATATAGGCCTTATAATTCATTTATTTATCATGATGCATATAGTTTTCTTTTTTTAACATAATAAAGGGTGTAAATAGTGTAGTAATTAATTAATAATTACATATATTACTCTTTTAGTCAAGTTCTTTTTGACCTAAAAATTATAAATCAATGTATACCACAGATTTTAAAGGAGTACAATTCAATATGGAATCCTACATGTGCATGTAAATGGAAAAACAATTTCAATTTATTGTAGGCACCTAACAATTGATTAGTTATACTAAATACTCACTTTCTTCCTAAATAATTGACGTTTTCAATTATCAAAACAAAAAGTTTACTTTTTTTCCCTATTATAACCTTATTTATTCATAATCGTTTTCCTTAAAATAAAAAGCTTTCTTCATCATTCAGGAGACCTTGAGTATTCTTTTCCTTACCTTTCTAATGCTTTTTATTTGTATAATCATGGCTATTCATCATCTTTTCTATTTCCCTTTCAAAATCATATTCAATAACCACAAACTTCTAGTAAACAATTAACATAGATGAATAAGAAAAGAAGAAATTTGTCCAGGAAAAGAAGAAATTTGTCCTTGATTTTGATTTGAATACGCCTACGGATCATAATTTTGATTTGAATAAATTTTCTGAAGAACCATATCAAGTTTTTGAAGACAAAGAACTTCAATAGTGCTTCGATTCATATTTAAAAATTGTCTTCCTAGGTTCTATTAAGTAGAAGGCATGGGACTCTCTATTTGGTTTCTCAAAGGTCTCATTAGTTTTTTTTTTTTTTTTTTTTTTGGTTTGGCAGAATGTGCAGGGATAGAAAAGGGAGATGGGTGGCCTTTATGTTAAAGATTTTGTAAAACATCAAAGCTAAATTATTATTTAAGCACATTACTGATTTCTGTGGATTTGGTGAACTTAATCTGAATTCTAAATTTGTGCATGCTTGTTTCTTTAACAAATTTTTGATGTCTCTATATGGATTTTCTAATTAATTCAACAACTAAATATTTATGTTAATCCTCCATTTTTTAATCATTTGTTCCCAATACAACTTTGTACTAATCATTTTTTCTCTTGCACTAATCGCAGAGTCTCTGTTTCTATTCGAGTTTAGTTTTGATCAGCTAATAATTTTTTTTTTTTTTGTTTCCAAGTTTCCATATGTTCTTTGGTAATGGCAAGAACAAGCAACAAGAACATTCTAGCCAAGTTGGTGGGTATGCCGTTCCCTTAAGAAAAGCTTATATCAATATACAAATCATTCAAGAACATAAGTAAAAGACATGGGTTTTTATTGATTGATGAGTTTATGGTTATAGCAATATTTTTTGAGGATTTCTTGATATTATTTATTTTGCTGCCTTTCCTTTAAATTGCAACATGGGTGGTGTTGATAAATGATGATAATCTTATAAAGCCATTTTTTTTCCTTTTTGTTTTAGGTCTATATCAATGTTTCATTGCATATGATTGCTAATATGCATTCCAAGTCTATGTTGAACCACCATGGATTGAAATGCTAGTGGGCAAATTGAGCTATATGCCTTCCAAGTCAGTGTTTCATTGCTAATATGCATTCCAAGTCTATGTTCTCATCCAACTGTGCTAATTTGAATCCAATGCTAGTGGGCAAATTGAGTTAGCAGTTTATTTGTGCTTGGGTTTATCAATGTATATCCTAACAAGGTTGTATTTGGTGGCATATTTCAAGCTTAGAATGTTTTATTTATTGAGAATTAGTCACTTGGCTGCCTTTTAGTTTTATCTCAATGCTTTTTGCTTCATGTTTTCTACGTGTTGCTAAAGAGCATGATTATGTACTTGAAATAGAAATTGAATTCATAGGTTTCTTATTAGATTTACAAAAGATAAGAGTGAGATTAATTTGGAAATGGTGCAGCAGACTAAGAGCTCCAGTTATAGTTTGCAAATGTGCTTAACTTCAAATTTGCTAGCTCAGATTGGTGATTGCTTTGTTGATAGCTGCTTGACTTCAATTGGGAGCCCAGTATCTCCAATGGGCATAGGTTCATAGGTTGCTTCAATGAACAAAAGACTAAGAATAGTATTTGGTAATGGAAACATGGGGCAAGAAGTATAATAGATGATAAGTAACAATAAGAATTATACTAGTAACGAAGAACTAGCTTTTCTAGTGACTTATAATTTAACTGTATTATATTAAAACTAAAACAATAAGAATCATGAACTTAATAGTAATCTAATAACATAGTCTTCTTGGTTGCTTTATTAATTTCTGGGCATGACATGGTAATAATGCGTAGTAGTAAAATTTTACAAATAATTCATGTTAAATTTGTTGTGAATTTTGAGCACAACCTCTACGCTTCTGTGAAATGAGCGGTGGCAAACAGTCAGGTTCGCATCTAAGTATCTTGAAAGAACCCTTACAATAATAGAATTGGATTCATCTGTGTCAAACAAGTTGCAAAGATGAGTTGCAGACTAAAAAATGCAGAATGCGAATGCAACAAGCCTCTTAATCTTACTTATTCATATATGCAGGTCAGTTTGAAGAGGTGATTTAAGAACAAAAGTAATACATAACTAAAACACTTTACCATTAGCGCTAGCTCGCATCTGTATGTTTTTCATAAAATCAGCTTCTCTTTCCTTTTCACTCTACATGACCTGCTATAACTTTCCAAACAATCCAATGCTATAAAGTTTGGTAGAAAAACGATATATTTCAATCAAAATTTCTTGTTTAGACTTCACTTTAACAATTACCAAAATTAAGAAAATCTATTTACATTACTACTTACCCTGATAGTATAGCAGCAGTGAACAAGGCTCTTTCACTTTAACAAGTCATAATGGCATCTCCACTTTATAGAACCTTAATTTGCTTATTGTGGACACTAACTTTTTTCCTTTTTTTCCTCCTCTCTTTGCTTTGTGGGCATATAAATACCTCTTCCATTTCTACTATTGTATGGCTTTTTTTCTTCTTCTTTTACTTTCTTAAACCAAGCAGCTTTCTGCCTGTCATTAAACAGCCATGAAAGATCCATTGGGTGGTATCTTTTTCCTTTTGCAATTTTGGTTAGCTGAGTGTCACATATTAGAAAAGAAAATGCCCAAAATTTCTTCAATACTTCAACTTGTAAATGACTTTCCCTTTATACTTTATTTTCCATCTTACACAAAACTATCCATTAGTTCATGACCAAGTCATTATAACCTAACTAGTATTCAATAAAAAATTACTATAATAGCATGAATGAAGATAAAGGAGGATGTAACACCAAATTTTACTGCATCGTAGCTATAAAAAATAAACTCCACAAAAAAAAAATAGTGATAATTACAAAACATAATGAACATCCTCAATAAATTATGATTTAACACATTCAGATTGATATTTATGTTCACATCATACAGCTATTTAGCCAAAGAACTGGGACAGTTAAAAGTTCTTGAAACATGAAATGGAATGTTATAAAATAAAATGCAGAAAATAGTTGTAAAAAAAGTAAAAAGAAGAATTAAATGGTCTATAGAACCATTTGCATCTAAGCACTTGTTAGTTTCCATCTATAGTCTACCCCGTTGCCCATGTGCAGAGCCATCAAGAGTTCTCCCCCACTATGATGGCACTACAAAATAATTAATTGAACAATTAGCAAAAAATTTATGATTCAACTTTTAAATTTCTTCTACATATGCATTAAACATCCAAAGGTTCAACAAAAACCAAAAGGTTCTTCGTCTAAGGATAATGAGCATACTGTTTATAAAGTTGAAACATAGCTTTCTTTTATAATTACAAAGTTATCAAATAATAACACAAGTAGCATGCTGTCTATAAAGTTCACATAACTAACAAGAAAATAAATGTTGAATGATAGAACATATCAAATTCTTCATCCAGGAACAGAAAAAGAAATAGTTAAGAATAGATACCTGTTCAACTAAATTCATTGTTCTAAATAACAGTTAACTTCTTGTACCAATTTAGCATCACATTTTATTTGAGAAGGAAGTTCACCATTACTTTGCAACATTGCTTTGTTGATATGTGGAATTTTGTATTGTTAGGAGCCCTTAGCTTTCATGATCTCTACCATGCACAATTGCAAGGTTAAAAATATATAATCAAACTTTACCGAAGGGAAACCTTAAAATGACTTCACAATGGCATTAATCAACTCGTCAACATTTTTTGGTGACTCTTTGTATTACAAGGACTGAATAGCAGTAAAAAATCTAAGATCTAACACATTCAAATAAGGAGAATTTGCAATCTGACACATCAAACGTATATATATCAAATCCATCTTGTGTGGCTGCTTGGCAAAATTCTTCATCATCAGGACTGATGTGTGTTTTGACATTATCTTGTTATATAAATATCAGATAATGTAACTCCTCTTTTGGCCATTTTTCCTTGATGGCAGGTAGTACTTTTTCAATCAAATACATCTTTATAACATCCTTGTTAATTGAAGTAATTGGCTTTATTTCCGTGGTTCTTGCAACTCTATTAATACTACTTCTTTTGGCAGGCTCTTGAGTGACAAAAGGAAATATTCCAATTTTTCTTGAAAAGATCTCATTTCTTCATGCATCAAACCTTGGACAAGCTAAAGCTACTAAAAACATCACTTTTCCAATGAAATTTTTACTTTTACAAGTACACAATGGATCTTCTTCATTGGGTAACAAGTAGTATTTTTCTATTTTTTTCGTCATGTAAAACCATTTTTCATCGATGTGAACCACATTATACCTACCTTTGAAAATTGGATCATGTGGCATGCTACTTGCATCAAGCATTGATAGACAATATTGCAATCATGATCTTTTATTTTCTTTCTTTAGAAAAGACTTGATAGCATTTGAATGTTGCCGAATATTTCCAAATTGCAGATGTTTAAATAATGTGGTCGTGCCTATATTGATTTCTGAAGATAAATTCCAAAGAGTTGTCTGTTTGTGTAAAGGAATTTCTTGGATTTTGTCGTTATCAATTTCGATTCTCTTACAACCACAATTCTTTGTCTTCTTATGAGAGACATCACCAGTTTCACTATCTCTTGCTTGCTTCTAAAGTTGTTGAATAGTGCATAGTCGAATAGAAAATGATGAAGCCACCTCCATTGTTGCCTTTTTCTTCAATTTTCCATCAACACTCTTTCGTTGTAGCATATTATATATGGCTTTGCACTTTTCGTCACTTAAAATCACATATTTTATACGATTATGTGTTGATGATGACTCTAAATTTTCATTGCTTTCGTCGACAATTTAATCTATTTGAAAAAAAAAATAGCATGTCACTTTCATTAGCTCTTAAAAAAAATGATAGCAAAATATATATATATGATAAATTATTGATCAATATAATATAATCCACAAATTGACCATAGTAAAGCCTAAAATTGCCAATAATACTTACAGAGTAACATGCAGCCCCTATAATCTTTTTTTTTTTTTTTTTCAAACATGCAACCCTATACCAAGTTGGATGGTTCCAACCTTCAATTTGGGAGTCAGAATTTGATTATTCATATGTCCACATAATCAAAATGTTTATGTTCATGTGATCATGCATTATTGTTAAATACCAAGCATGCATCTATATTATTGTAAACAAGATACTCATCTATTCAAGTTTGCTAACCCGTACATTTTAAATAAGAAAAGAGATTGAGGAAAATATCAATGAAAGTATCAATCTTATAGAAACGCTTGCTTAGACAAAAAAAAAATGTTAAATTGATATATATTCTACTCGAAACAATTAGGATTAAATTTCACTCGTATGAATGATAGGCACTCACAATGTTTACAACAACTTCGTAGTATGCTAGTAGCAATCACCAAAAATGAAAATTTTTTCTAGCACTATAAGTTGCTACCCTTTGTTGAAACCAAACTATCCAGTAACTAATGATACTCCATCATCATTTTTTTTGCTATGACAAGAACTAGATATTCATTATGAAAAAGGAAAATTGATTAGTTGAGGCATGTGTTTATTAATGTAGTTAGGTAATCCGATTTCAAAACCAATACTCCACATTCTTGTTTGTCAGTTTTCTCAAAGAAAATAAAATCTGATTATGCAAGTTCATATGACCATCAGAAGGGAAAAAGAGTAAAGAATGCCTTCTCAAAGATGAATTTAAGCATACCATGGATCTCATCATTTACCCATGTACATAAGCCAACTCATACCATCATGCTCACATAAAAGGCGCATAAGCCCTCCCATATCCATCAGTCCACAATAGCGTTGGATTAATATGAAAAGGAAAGAGAGGAATAAATGGTACCAATATTGAAGTTTGATGCTTCTTGTGATGTTCCCAGTCCTTCTTCCTCATCCACAGCATAATCTGCCATGATATTGAGATCCTACAAATCAACTAGAGACCTTGGTGAATTTAAAATTTCCACATTCAAATCTATTTCACCAAGAGGCATTTGATGACTTTGGCATGTGTTGTAATAAGCTTTTAAATTATTTGTATAGTCATTTGGCACCACATTCAAGTCTATTTCCCCCATTGCTTTGCTTGATCAAGATGAGAATCAAACTATTAGTGAGAGAATAGCAAAAGTTTTTGGAGTAGTTTGTTCTTCAAATATTTTGGCGCAAATACTGTTTTTGGTAGAAAAAAATAGGAGAATTAATTGAATAGGTATATTCATTTTGGGACTATGCAAAGCTGATAATTGGTTGAGGGAATTATTATAAGGGTAGTATAGTATTCTATACATTTTTTAAATACATTCCTTAATCTATGTGAAAAATTATTAAACGTCAATTATTTAGGAATAGAGGGAGTAGCATTTTATTATTAACTAATATTAATTATTTTACATCAAAAGAAAAGGGATAGTTGTATCCTTAATATGGTTGTAGCATGGTTGCACTAAGGTAAGAAAGGTAGCCAAGTACATGCGTTGAAAATTTTTTAAAACAAAGGGTAGTTAGAATTTAAATCTCGATTTCTATTTAGGCTAGGCTACTCCCTTCATTCATAAATAAGTGGCAATTAAAATTTAAGTACAATTCTTAAGATAATCACAACTTTATCTTAAATAGGCAAAATTACTCTTGTTAAAACTCTCATTTACTATTCACAAATTTTCTCTTTTTATGAACTGAAATAAATTCTTCAGCGTACTATGCCTATTAAAACTCTTTTTTTGAGAATTACAACTCTTATTAAAACTAAGTATTCTTCTTGTTATCAATTTTACGAGCCAGATGTCACAAGTTTTCATTGGTTGGAAAAACTTGTGGAGTGTTTGCAATAGAGAAAAACACAATTTGAGAAGTCAATGTTAAATTAATCGTATTTTTAAATAATCGTGTTTTTAATCTTAGGAGGCTTCTCAAATTCCATCTTCTCTTCATCTCTTGCTTCTTGCTCTGCCATGGTGTTTTTCACCAATATAGTTTTTGTTTCCACTTCCAGTTGCATATTAGAATATTTGTGGCATCAGAGTATGTATACCCATTTGGATGACTCCTTGGGTAATCCATCCACAGTAATTGCACGAGTAGCAACTTTGGTAAATGACTTACATTATCTTGAAAATGAACAAAATGCATACTAAGGATAAATTTGGAGTTTCACCATTTTTTTTTCTATAGTGGTTTATTAAATTGACACTTATTTGTAAACAAAAGTCAAAATCGTATTTGCCACTTACTCTCTCTATTATGAGAAAAGTGACCGTTAAAAAAAAATTACCATTTTTAAGATAGTAATAATTTTATTATAAGTTGTCAAAAAAATCCTTATTAATTGCAGTATAAATTAAGAAAACACCTCTCATACTTAAAAAATGGAAAAGTAAATTAGTTATTTTACCATTTTTTTTACTGAGTTGTTAAATGACTACTTATTTATGAACAAAACTAATTTTTTTAATAGCCACTTTTTTTAGAATAGAGAGAGTATTTATGAATGGGGGAGTAATTTTTTTTTTTTTTTTATGAATTTAATTCAGACTTAGAATTCGAATTCATAATTTCACTATCCCAAAAATTACATTAATATTACTAAGCCAAAGTTGGTAGGTTAACTTAACTTTCAGTGTAATGGTGATAACAAAGCTCTTCTAATTGAGCAGGATACAGAGAAAATATATATAAATTAAATTAAGAGTAATAACAAAAATCACTACTATATTAGTTCTCATCATTTAATAATCCCTCTTAATTAGCCAATTAAAAAGAACCTTGTGTTGAGAAAAAATCAAAGAAGGGCTTCCCACTTGAACTTTCTTCATCAACACCAGCAGTAAACTCATCAGTGGAATTTGAAGAAGAATTGGTAGTAGAAATAAAATCCTCTACAGTAATTGCTTTTCCTTGTAAAAGCCCAGTTGGGTGCAAAGGAAAGAGAGGCAAAGTTTCTTGATTATTACTAAAGTTCTTGCCATTGATACTCTCCTGTTGATGATTACAAGAATAGGGTCTATTTGCTTTCTCAATCTTTTCACTTCTTTGCCTTCTCTTGAATCCACTAGGGAGAAGCACCTTTGGATACTGTGGATAAAACCCTAACTCGCTTTGCGGTAGGTAATATGACCCACAAACAACTGGGGAGAAAAAAAAAAATCAATAAGCTTTAAATTCCAAATGATAAAATCTAATTAATAAAAAATAATTTATATTGAAAGAAATTACACATGTAAAATTAAGTTAATTTAAAAATATTAATTAACTCACAAGTTCAAATTTTAGTCAAAGTTAAAAAAAAAAACTCCATATTGGATGAAATAATATTAATTAAATATTCATGCAATCATAAAAGTGTTATAAGTTGGAGAATAAATCTATCAGAAAAGTGACAAAAAGAATCTATGATTTTTTTACATGTAAAT
This sequence comes from Reutealis trisperma, assembly GCA_947687605.1. Lineage (NCBI taxonomy): Eukaryota > Viridiplantae > Streptophyta > Magnoliopsida > Malpighiales > Euphorbiaceae > Reutealis > Reutealis trisperma. The sequence goes on along the minus strand of CANTUT010000013.1, from coordinate 1,484,630 downwards.
CCATTTGGATAACAAAAACTTTGAAAACAGTTTCCAAACTATATATATTAATACATTACTCACACACATACCGAGTCCATTTGCATGAAGAGGCAACTAGAAATTAATGATAAAAATTAAAAAAAAAATAATCCTAATTAAATTATTTAATATTAATTAATCATCCAGAATTCAGAAAATCATCAGTTAAAAATATAAAAATATATTAATTACAAAAATATATCAAAAATATATATAAAAAAAAGAGAAATTAAATAAATAATGAAGAAACGAACCATTTGGGCAAGGAGGAGCAAATAAGGGAGAGGGAGGAGGAGGAGGAGGCTTGTGATGAAGAAAGCAACGATTGATATAAGAAAAAGTTTCTTGTTTCTGTTTCTGTCTTTGTCTTGCCTTATGATTTTGAAACCAATAAAACACATTTTTGCCTTCTATATGACCATAAGCTTGGAGTCTACTTGTTATTTGTTGTATTTGATCAGCAGTTGGTGTTCTTATACCTTGGCTATATAAGCTTTCAAGTAAGCTTATTTGCTCCTTTGTTGGATTCCATCTTGAGTTCACTTGATGACTTCCGCCGCCGCCGCCGCCACTCGCCATCTCTATATTTTCACTTTCACTCTCCATTTTCTTTGAATTCTTGATCTAAATGGAATTAGGGTTTATAAAAGAAATTAGGTGGGAGAAAGAGAGAGAGATTGTGACTTTTTGCATGGGTTTGTATACTGATAATAATTATTTATTTATTGTTATAGAGATAATCAATCAATAAATAATGGGTTGGATTATGGAAGAGTCAAATTAACAAAATATGAGAGTGAAGTGTTTGACATGCGTATTGTTTTTTGTGCTGAATATCTCTGAAAACATGGTGGCCAGCGGCTACACAGGCTATATGTACACTCTAATCAAAAGACTATAAAACCCCCCCTCTCACTTCTCCTGTCTATACGACTTGGAGGGTAATTAGAGATATTAAGCCAGAAGGTTTAGATTGAGTCATTGACTTAATAAAGTATATATTTTTTGAATAGGAAGGAGAACCGAATCTATATTTATTATTTAAATTATATATATATTAATTATTAATCTATATTTTAGTATGCAATATAATAAAGTACATGTGAGAGAGTTAGTGGTGGATATCTGGAGCTGAAGGTGTCAGTCCGTCTCAAGATTTTTTATATATATTGAAAAGTGAATTAGATTTTTTTAAAAATAATTTTCCTCTTTAAATTATTTTGAAAAATATTTTAATATCGCTCATTCATAACAATGAGGCTAGATCCCCCACTGAATGAAGTTTTTAAAATTAATAGAATTAAAATTTTGAATTTTTATTTCATTAATGTCTATAATCTCATTTGTTTGAAATTAAATTAAATTTATAGAATTGGAATTTTTTTATGTAATTAATTTTTTTTTTATCGAAAAGTCGTTAACAATTTATAAATTTTATTGTGCAAACGAGTGATTTATACAAAATTATGAACCATTCAAACATGATTTGAGATTATTATAGGAAGAAGTGAATTGTCATTGCTCTCATATCTCTCTTACATTGTCTGACTCTTGAAATCTTAGATACACAATGAACTAAACATTTTTTTTTATTTTTTTTTTCATTTCATTCTGATGAAGTTTAGAATTTTTTAATTTTATGGTTCTGAAAATTATTTCGGCATTACTTGATGAAAAATCTTTTTAATTAGAGCTTGATTTGGTGTGTGGATTTTGTTTTGTATGTTGGCTAATGGTTGCATCTTGGGAATGACATAAGCTCAGTAGTAACATTGGTTACGCCATTGAAGGAAAGGGCAGGTGGAAATGCAAAAAAGAGAACAAAACGACAGACGGTTGGGTTGTAAGGGTTGTAGGTAAGGCCTAGGCTTTGGGAATTGAAGTGAGAGGCTGCCTGTGGCTCTGTGGCTGTGGGGCTGTGCCTCATAATATGCATGTATTAAGTTGAAACGTCTAGGTTTTGATGTTTCTCTGTTTTTCTTATATGGTAAGACATTTCTTTTCCTTGTCCTAGTCAAGTGACCAATTACTCTACTTCAGGAATATTTCACAGAATCACCTTCAAATTTCTTCTTTTTTATGGTTTTCAAACTTTATAGACTTGCATGCAATTTTTTTTTTTTTTATGTATTTCTTTTTTCTTTTGATTTTTTCCACAAATTTTACATATTTTGCCTTTTAATTATATATATATTAAAAAAAATTCAATGAAGTTCGTGATCACGAGTTTAATATTAATTTTAGCTTTGATCTCCCAATTAAAAGTGAGAAATAGATCAAATTATATAGATTGAATCAAATCATTTCAAATTGTCATAGATTGTATTTTTATGTTGAGTTGATTTTCGAAAAAGAATTCTGAATAAAATTTTGGGTGAATTTTAAATCGGAGTTTGGTTGGATTATATATATATATATATATTTTTTACTAATTTTTCAAAATGAGTTTAAAATATTTTAAAAAATATATTTTTATTAATTATTTCAAATTAAATGGATAAAATTTTAAATTGGATTAAGTGGATTATGTTCAGGTGCATATTGACTCTCAATAAGTTTAAATAATTCGAGTTTCATGCAAATTAAACTAATTAACAATAGTTAATTAAATTGTTAGTGACAATAATTTTACTATTAAAAAATTAAAGTATTGACAAAAAAAAAAAAAGAAAAAAATTATTATTTTTTAATTATGACATGAATGATTTCACATTAATTAATAAATTTATAAAATGAATATATATATATATATATATATATATATATATATATATATATATATATATATATATATATATATATATATATATATATATATATATATATATATATATATATATATATATATATATATATATATATATATATATATATATATATATATATATATATGTTGAGATTTATTTGTGGTATCATACTATAGTCAAACAAACAAAAATAAAATATTAACTATGTGATATTCTCTTGTTTATTAATGGCTCTTGATTTAGGTTATCTTTGATTTATAAAATAGTTAATGAATAAAATTATTATTTTATGTGAAATAGTTATTCTAAACTTTGATTTAAATTTTAGATAAAAAATACTAATTCTATTAAATAATAATTCCATAATTTTTATGGAGTACATATTCCATAAAAAGTAAAGAATTGGTATTTTTTATATTATAAAATAAAGTATTTTCATTTTTATCCTTAAAAAAATGTTGGTAAGTCCAAATTCACCACTATTACATTTTTTTTTTAATTTTTTAAATTTTAAGTCAAATAAAAATTTTATTTATTATACATTTAAATTATTTATTTAATAAAATTTGATAAAATTATATTTAATTTTAATATTAATAATGAAATTAATTTATAAGAATATTATGGTTATTTAAATGAATTGAATAGTTATTATATACTATAAACCAAATTATAAAATTAAAATAATTATTTTATTTCTATCCTATTGTATTTCTCAGGAATAGTTGTTATATTTTTTATGTATTCTATTTCGTGAACTAAATATAAGAATAATACCATATTGAAAAATAAATTTGTTTTGCCTCTAAATAATTACAAAGCAGATCTTAGTATCACAAAACTCTAAGCAATCACCGACCCTTAATTTCTTATTTTTTTTCTTTTTAATTTAATTGTTGGAATATTTCCTTAGAGAATGTCTTATCGTTATTATAGTAAAGCAGAAAAGAGAAATAACAACAATTTCTGCATATTTTATCATTTGATCTAAAAAATATCTATATATCTTAGAGTATATACATCAATGAAAAATACCTATATATCTTAGAGTATATGCATCAATGAAAGCTAAGCTTCGATTGTCTCATCACAATCAATAATAATCAAATTGGAATGAAAGAAATGGTAGAAACTTATTTCATTATCATGTAGACCATATAATTAATAACCCAACCAACCATATCGCTTCTTAAATCACATGCACCTATATATATGCAGCAGGGTTGATTTTGGTTGGATGGGCAAGCCTAAGATCGAATAAGATAAGACAATACAAGACAAGATAAAATATGACTGAATAAATATTTATTTTATCTAGTGTTTGGTACATTGGAATAATCAAACAAATGAGTCCGAAGAACCTAAAAAAAAAGAGTAATTTGAAAATAAATTCAGTGCAACTATTATTTTATGTTTGTTAAAGGTAATTTGAGAACAAATTTCTTATTAATTAAGTTCTAAATGTTGAACAAGTGAGTCTTTTATAAAATAAAAATATTGAAGAAAAAAGAGAGACAAGATAAAATATGATTTTTATCCAATTCTATTTATATATAAAAGTACGTATACTATATTAATGAAATTTATCTAATTTTATATATTCAGTCCTATCATGTAAAACAAATGTGGCATAAGACCACAAAATTTTTGCAAAAAAGCGTTACATATCACATATCCTCTTTATTCTCAATCTTCTACTTTTTAAAAAATTTAATTCTTACTAATACTGAAATTTGAAATCTCATATACTAATGATAATTAATCCAATATCACTAACCTAAAATTCATTCATATTTTTCAATTGCTTTAAATGTATAGCATGTCATATAGAGGGGAATTAATTAAAGGAATGATGTTATACAACTCAATATTTTTATCATAATTTACAATTCCAACTGATATAGTATTATTATATTAGAAAATATTTTATATAATGCACTTTTGGAAAAAAAAATATAGCAAATAAAATAATGACACATCAGTTAGGATAGTAAGTTAAGATAAAAATATTGGGTTATAAAGCATTTTTCTAATTAAAATGAGCTTAATTTATGTGATAGTTATTAGTTAGGTAGTTGTTTTCGATTGACAAAATTAACTATTAACAATTAATTAGGTTTACATATATTTAATGCCACACAAGAAATCAAAAACTGTGAGACATGTAATTATATATTGGTCGGAGAAAATTTAATTTGCAATTTATGTTTATATTTTAATGATGATCTCATATATACCCATTAATTAATTAACCCCAAACTACTAGTTTTCCTTGATTTGTGTGGCTATAAATTTTGTAGAAATGGTTATATATATTTCTAAAAATCTTAAATAAATTTGATTCGTTCTAATATTTTTCTCACCTAATAAAATGTTAGTAATATTATTCAAACACTATTTTTAAAAAATATTTAATGTAATTATACATCCTAAAATTTTTGTACATGCGCACTTAAGTAAAGTGTCACAGTCAATCTTTAAGCATTAAAATTATCTTTAATTTTAACAAATTTTTTTCTTAAAATATAAATATGTAACTATATCTCCATAACTAAAATAATGTAATATTCCCTCCATTTCAAAAAATTTATAATTTAAATTTTTTTTAAAAAATATCTATCATTTTAAGTTCTCAATGATTTATTTTTTTTAACTTTACAATAAATATTTTTTATTAATTACTTTTATTTTTCACAAGAGATTTTAGTTTTTTTTTTTACTTTTAAATTGATATAATTTAATAAATTTTTTAATTCGCATGTCAAAATTTTAAATGATAAATATTTTAAAATAAAAAGAGAAATATTTAATTTTACACACAATAATTATTAAATAGCATACAAAGAAAAAGATTATATGTTAAATTTAATTTTTAAATAAACTAAAAATTATTATTATAGGCAAAAATTATTAGTTGTAATATTATCCTACTGTTAAATTAAAAAAAAAAAAAAGTTAAAAGTTTGACTGGTAGTGTGATTATATTTAACTTTTTTTTTTCAAACTGTAACTATGTTTAATTATTATAATTGTATATTTACCCTATATTTGAAATGAGGAAAAATAAAGAAGGAAGGAAAATAAAAGTGCAAAATAAAAGTTATTTTTTTTTCTATTGTTTGGAATGAAGGCAAAATAAAAAGAGAAAAGAAAATATATTTTATTTTATTTTTTTATTTTCTTTCTAAAATGAAAAGAAAGTGGAGTAAGAAGAAGAAAAAAGAATAATTAAATGTAATTTAAATTCAAATTTAAACTTTAGAAAATGAGATGTAAAAATAATAATTTTCTATTTGTATATTTTCTGCAAAAAGTATAGTAAATTATTATGTGGTTTGATATTTATTTAAAATGGAGGCTGAGATTTTTTTTTAATAACACTTTAATATTTTGTGTTTGGCATCATTAAACATTTCATAGCCAATCCACTAATGCTTTTTATTTTTGCTGACATGGCAATTTTTAATAATAAAAATTTTTAAAAAAAGACAATAAACTATATACTCTATAGTTTATTTTTGTGACATTTTTTTTACCTTGTGGGTTTCACAAAAATAATTTTTTATTATGAGAAACTTGTCATATCAATAAAAATAAATGGCAATAATAGATTGATATTGAAGTATTTAATAGTAACAAATATAAAATACTAAAGTATCATGATAAATGTCAAACCACATGTAGTAGACCCTCTTATAATTAATACACTTGGTAGATTAAAAAATTATTAAACATTAGAACAATTAATTTATTAAGTTTATAAGCAACAAAACTATAAATTAATATAGGACTATTGTATTCTAAGTAATTACATATAAAAATTAAAAATCAATATATGACTATATAAATGTGAATACATATTTGAATTTTTATAATTTTATATGTTTTCTTTTACAGTTAAGCCCAATACTTGTTATTTAAAACAAATAAATCACCTTAAACTCATGATAATATGAATAATATTTGTAAATATTATTTTTTTACTCCTTCACTTTTATCATAATTTGAACATTATCATATTTCAAGCACAAAATTCCAAATTTATTAAATACTAAGGATAAATCATATATTCTATATTTTAATATTTTACTTCTAAATATTCTCTCTAATAATTTATAAGTACAAAAAATTTTCTTTAAATTTTATTAATTATTGATAATAGAATGAGAAATAAAGTTGGTTTCTTGAAAATTTATTAATTAATAGAATTATTAATTTATTGAATATTAAATATAAAATGATCGATTGTAGTAGTTTATTATACTTTCTCTTATTTTCTTTTATTCATATATTTTTATTGAGTGAAAAAAAATTTTATTTTTTCTTCCTATCTAAATAAGAGAGATAAAAATAAAAAATAAAAATAAAATTTATTTTTCCTCTTTATTTTTTTTCTCCCTAAAAAATTTCTCAAATATAGTGTTAGTATTTTAGCATGTCTATGTAGAATTTATATAGATATGTAATAATCATTTAGGTGCTGCCACCTTTTAGCTAATGTGGCCTCGTGAACCGCCATAACCACCATCACCACCACTCTCCGCCAATTTTCTGCTCCTACTTTGCATTTTCATCAAATTCAATGCAGATTGATATATATTTCCTCTCTCTCTTTCGAGGCCACTTTAATTTAGACTATGTTTTGGATGCATTTGACAATTCTACTTGGCTTAGTCTGTTTACACTTTAGCTGGAAGTGCTACTGCTGCCCAATTTTGGGCAAACAAAACATTACAGATGCCAATTTACCTTCTACCCACAGGCTCCGCTCTGTACTGCCCCAGTTGGGCTGATTTTTCAAACTTAATTTGAGTAGGGGAAGTGGATTTGGAGAGTGTCCGAGTAGATAAATTCTGGAAAGGCATATGCGTTTGTGAGATTGCAATAAAATATAATATAATATAATAGAGTTAAATATATTTATATTATAAATATATTTAATTATTTTATATTTTATTTAGAGATGAAATCAAAATTATTTCATTAGGGGAATAAAAAAACTATTAATATATAAAAATAAATATTTATAATTTTCATTCGAAATTGTAACAATAGAATAATATAAAATAAAAATTCATTGGTATAATAGAAAATAAAGTACATCAATTAAATTTGTCACATAGGTTAGGGGTATATAAATTATATTTTAAACGAATTAATAAAATCTTTTAGTATTAACAAACCTACATAAATTTTTTTCAAGGGAGGTCTAGGGCGTCCATGATTATGGCCTATCAAATTTACCCATGATGTCTCTCACCTTATAACATGCTTGACATATATATATATATATATATATATAATTCTATTTATTTTTACTACTCTAGGTAAAACATATAAAACCATTGATATTAGGTTTGAGTAAGATAGTAAAAATTTCGAATTGAACCGAATAATAATTAAAAATATCCAAAACTGTGTTGAATTGTTGACTTTTTGATTTTTTCTGAATCAAACTAGACCGAGTAAAATATTCTGATTCAGTTTTAGATATTAACGTATATCCATATCGAATTGTATTGAATTGTACCAAATTGAATTTGACCAAAATAACTGAATTTTTTTAGTTTTTTATTTATAATATATAAGTAATGCTAATTGAATAATATATAGATAACACAAAAATTATAAAATTATACATAATTTTATATTAATTATAAAATTATATCAAGATTTTATCACAAGAATTAGATGAACTATAGATCTATAATCATAAATGTATTGAATATAATTTATTGATATCCATACAATTTAATTAATATTAGGCTCATTAAATTTGTATTGATGAAAAATATTAATATAATATGGATAAAATTTTAACAATACTAAGATATAATCACATATTATAATTAATATTTTAAATTCATTACAGATATGTTTTAAAGAAAAAACTTTTAATATTTTTTATAATCAATCAATGAGCGATAATAAAAAAAAGTACAATACATTAGTATTAAAAATAAGCAATGAAGAGATTGTACAATTTTTAAATCTTGATGTAATTTTTAGAGACTAATCTATAGTTACTCTTCTTAAATAGGGATCAAAATATAATTTATTAACTGAATGAGCTTGAAATAATTTTAGATTTTATATATATAAATATAAAACAAAAGTCAAGTTCTTATTATAATCTTACTTGAAAAAGTGAAAATATCCAAATCTTTGTATTTGATTGTGTTGGATTGGCCCGAACTGAAATATTCGATTTCTAAATTATATTATTTTGAAATTTTTGAGAAAATACAATATGAAAATTTTTTATTTCGATTTTAGTTTTGATTTTTCATAAATCAAAATTTTCAAAACTTGATCCAATTCCTAAGATTTGAAAATCTCTGGATTGAAAAGAACTGTGCTCAGAAATTTGATATCATAATTATTACTACTTTCATATAATTTTTTTTTAGCTTAGAAATTTTTATTTTCTCATTACTTATATAACTTTTGTATTTTTTTTAATAATTTGATATAGATCATACAATTTATTGTACATATATTTAATCATCAAAAAATTGATTTGTGTATTATAGTTATTATTTATATATTATTTTGATAAATTTTGTAAAATGATTTCAAAATTATTAAACATAAATATATTATTTTATATTAGATTTTTTTTGTAAATAAATAAAAAAGAAAAATAATATTGGGAGACATTATTGCATAAAAAATAGGGAAATTTTCAAAAATAACCAAAAAAGGAAAAAAAACCATTTTTACGTTGCTCATGACAAAATTTCAAAAATAATGTGTAAACTTCAAAAAATAACATTTATATCGTCGTATATGTTCGGTATATGTTTTGGATCAAATGATATATGTTTGATATATTTTTTCAATTTGTCCATAACGAGAAAAAACTCAGAAAATGGTATATGTTCTGTATATATATGGTATACGTTATGTATATGTTTGTGTACATTTCTTTGAGCAAATGGTATATGTTTGATAAGGTGAAAGGCTCATTCAGCCGGCAAATATGCACTTTCTATCCGAGAGGAGGCTCTCTCAAACTCCATGTTCTCAGCTGGCCTGCCCTAGCGGTCTCCTAAACCCCCTCATCTGGTCTTGGCCTTCTATTTGTAAGATAGATAAGTGACCCGCCCTTTCCTCGTTCAATGAGGAGAAGAATTCCTTCTAGCACTGGTTGAGCTCACTTCCCCTTTCCTTGGATTGGGAAGCATACATCTATAATAGACATAAGATAAAAGATTTTGTCATTCCCTGCCGGCTTTAAAAAGAGGAAAAGATCACTCCTAAATGCAACCGTGATCTTACGTATGATACCACTAGATGCACCTCGGTACTTCCATCCGCCAATCAAGGCTGGTGAGGTGAAGAGAACTAAAAAACGTGAGCACACAAGCCTTATTGAAAAAACCCCTTACTATAGAACAAGTAGCGAAAGCCGTCGTGCTAACTCACATCCATTTTCTTGCTCATTAGCGCTTTACTAATAACATAAAAGGGGGAAAGCATCAACTCGAAAGGTGCTCCCCCCCTCTTCCCATCTTATATTTTTAATAAAGCAACAAAGACTAAAGCACTACTCCCATACCAATCACTGAATCACCAACCAACATCTGAATAGAGGACAAGACTTCCTTGAAATGAAGGGAAACAAAGCAGAAAAGAAAGAAAAAGATGAGGTCAGTCGCGAAAATGGGCTCATATATATATATATATATATATAGAAAAAGTTACTATATTTGGAAGAAATTTCATCATCTTGGGTGACTTGAACTGGGGAAAAGAAAGAGAAGAAAAAGAAGAAAATGAGAGTATGATCGGTGAAGCATATAATGAAAAAGGGAAAATCTTTAAGACTGAGACAGAGATGGGTTAGGGTTGCGAGTTACAATCATGACGACAAATGTGAGTTCTGAAGGAGAAGAAAGATGGGATTAAATGTAATAAAATAATAAAGAAAAAGTGATGAAATGAGATTTGAATCCACGTTTTAAGCTACTGTTATTATTAATATATTATTATTTATATGTTTATGTGTTGCTCTTTTTTTTTCTCTATTCTTTTCTTGTTTCTTTCTTTCACTGGACAAGGGTATTTTTGGTAAAAAAAATGATATTTTATATTAAAATATTATTTTTATTGTTGACTAAGGGAAAATTGTAAAAATTTTAGACAAAAAAACTATTTTATGTAACGACATGAAATCACAGAAATTAAGAAATGACTTTTCAAACTACTAGAATGAAATTATATTTTTAGACAAATTTTATAGACTAAATAGTATGTGATCCTTTTTATTATTATAATTTGAAGTTGATAACATATCTAAATAGTATTATTGTTAGAGCATAAATTGTTAGAATTAAAGTTGCATTTATTTATAACTTTTCAATTGACAAAATTATCGATTTATTTAATATTTTTGACTTATCTTTTATATCTTTAAAAATACTTTTATTAATTACAATTATATTTTTTATATTAGTTTTCATATATAATTTAAAATATATATATTTATTTTTATAAATATATAATAGTTAAAATATAGTATTTTTTAGTTATTATTATCATTATTATTGTTGTTTTATAATGAATCCATATGACATCTGTCTGATTAAAAAGATATATTAATTAGTTATACGACAAAAAAAAAAAAAAGTTTTACATAGAGAGTAAGAATTGTGAAAATGGAACATTTACCTTCATCATGTAGTCCCAATTAAGGGACAGTCTAGTTGGACAAGTTACTAGGTTTCAGGTTGGAAACCTGCGAAAGATGGGATTATTTTTTGATTTGTGAATTTTGTTTTGCATTATAAATGTAATTGGATTTTGTTCCCTATATACTATAGTGTAAAAAATAGGATTTTCTATTAAGTAAAAAAAAAAATTACCTTCATTATGTAATGAAATGAAAATTTTATCCTCCTCATAATCAACTCAACATAATTCAACTAAATTTTAATTTTAAAACTAATTGAGGTCAGTTATATGAATTTTTTATTTTCACTCTAAATAATTTTGACATACATCTTCTACTAATTATAATATTTCTAAATTGAATTAAACTTGTTTCCTCTAAGTTAGTTTAGCCCTACCATTTTCTTTTTTTTCCTTCTATATTACAATGTGCTCAACTTTTTTAATCAAAACATTTCTAGATCACTACAAGAAAATCACAGTTTACCGACAAAATTTACCGATAAAAATAATTTCGTTAGTAAATTTATTAAATTACCGACAGAATACCGACGACATATAAAAATTTTCTTTTTTTTTTTAATTACCAACAAATTACTGACGGTTTACTAACAAAAAATTACTAACTATCAAATTTCGTTGCTAAATAAGGTGCAAAAAAATGGCGCAAAAAATTAGCAACAATTTACCGACCAAAATTTTGGTCGGTATTTGGTTGGTAAATTTACCGATCAAAAGTTTAGTCGATAAATTAAAAAGTAAAATTTTCTTTAATTCAATTATAAAACTTTCTAATTTACCGATAATACTATTCCGTCGGTAAAATTACTGACCAAATTTTTTGTCGGTAAATTAAAAAAATTTTAAAATTACCGACTAAAATTTTGGTCGGTAAATTTACCGACCAAAAATTTAGTTGGTAAATTAAAAGGCAAAATTTTTTTTAATTCAATTATAAAACTTTCTAATTTACCGACAATACTACTCCGTTGGTAAATTTACTGACCAAATTTTTGGTCGGTAATTTAAAAAAATTTTGAAATTACCGACTAAAATTTTGGTCGGTAAATTAAAAGGCAAAATTTTTTTTATTTTGCCTTTTAATTTACTGACTAAACTTTTGGTCGGTAAATTTACCGACCAAAATTTTGGTTGGTAAATTAAAAAAATTTTGAAATTACTGACTAAAATTTTGGTCGGTAAATTTACCAACCAAAATTTTAGACGGTAAATTAAAAGGCAAAATTTTCTTTAATTCAATTACAAAAATTTTCTAATTTATCGACAATATTATTAAGTCGGTAAATTAGAAAACAAAATATTTGTTAATTTGCCAAAAAAATTTTTGAAATTATTGACTAAAATTTTGGTCGGTAAATTTACAAACCAAAATTTTAGTAGGTAAATTAAAAGGTAAAATTTTCTTTAATTCAATTACAAAAGCTTTCTAATTTACAGATAATATTATTCAATCGGTAAATTAAAAAACAAAATATTTGTTAATTTGCCGAAAAAATTTTTGAAATTACCGACCAAAATTTTAGTCGGTAAATTAAAAGGCAAAATTTTCTTTAATTCAATTACAAAAGTTTTCTAATTTACCGACAATATTATTCAGTCGGTAAATTAGAAAACAAAATAATTGTTAATTTGCCAAAAATTTTTTTGAAATTAACGACTAAAATTTTGGTCGGTAAATTTACCGACCAAAATTTTAGTCAGTAATTTCAGAAGCAAAATTTTTTATAATTCAATTACAAAAATTTTCTAATTTACTGACAACATTATTTAGTCGGTAAATTGAAAAACAAAATATTTTTTAATTTACCAACAAAAAATTTTAGTCAGTAAATTAAAAAGCAAAATTTTCTTTGATTTAATTAAAAACTTTTCTATTTACCGATAAAAATTTTTGTCACTAAATTTACCGACTAAAATTTCAGTGGGTAAATTTTAAAGAATTTTTTTTAATTTACCGACAAAATAATCTGTCGGTAAATAAAAATTTTGAAGGAAAATTTCCCTTTAAATTTTCATTTGATGTTTAAAAAAAATTACCGACAGAAATTTAATCGGTAATCAGTCGGTAAATAAAAATTTTGGAGGGAAATTTTCCTCCAAAATTTTCATTTGATTTTTAAAAAATAAAAAATAAATTACCGACAGAAATTTAGTCAGTAATCTGTCGGTAAATGAAAATTTTGGAAGAAAATTTCCCTCCAAATTTTTATTTGAAAAATTTACCGATGGAAATTTAGTCAGTAATTAGTCGGTAAATGGCGTAAAAAAAAGTATAAAAGGGCTCCTCCTCATTATTTTTTCCCACACTTCTTCTCTTTCCCTTTTCTTTTCTTTCTTTTTTCTTATCTTTCTCTCAATTTCTTTTCTCCATTTCTCACAAATAAAATTTCTTTTTTTTTTGTTTCTCTTTTAACTTTTTCTTCATTTTTTTTTTCATCACTTAATATTTTCATATTCTTTAATACTTATATACTCTTTGTTTCATATTCTATTTTTTTCTATTTTATTTCTTAAATTTCAAACCCTTCAATATAAAAAATCTAATAAATTTATTTCAATTTTTTTATTTTTTAGTTTTTATAATTTATTATTTATATTTCTTAAATTGTTTATAGCATAAAAAAGTGTTAATGTGATTTTTTAAAAAATAATTATTTGCTATCTTAAATTTATTTTTTTATTAAATTTTTTATATAAATTTAGTAAACAAAAAAATAAATTTAATAAGCTATTTATCTTACCTTTTTGTTTTTACTCTTATTATTTTCTCTCTTAATTTTAGCTTCATTTCATTCTTTTTATAGTTTTGAAATATAATTTTAATTTAGTTTTTTTAATTTAGTCATTTTTTATATTCTTTAACTTCCTAATTTATTTTATAACTTTTTATTACTTAATTTTCATGTTCACTCTAAAAATTTTAATTTTTTAAATTATTATTCTTATTTTTTGAAGAATATGTATTTTTAAAAAAAATAGAATTTTACCGACGGATTACCGATAAAATATTTTATTTTTTAAAAATTAATTTACAAAATTACCGACGTATTACCGACAAAATATTTACTTTTGAAAAATCTTTATTTAAACTTTACCGATAAATTACCAACTATTTTTTTATTTTTAAAAAAAATAAAAATTTACCGACAGATTATCGACTAAAATTTAGTAGATAAATTATCTCCCCAAAAAAAATTCTGACTATATAAAGTTATTTTACCGACAATATAAAAATAATTTACCGATCAAAATTTTGTCGGTAATTACTGACAGTTTTGTATTCAGTTGGTAAATTGTGTTATCGACAAGTTAAATACCGATTAAATTTTTTGATCGGTAAATAATCGCTATATATATTACCGACTAAAAAAATATAATTTATCGACAAAATTTTTAATCGGTAAATTATATTTTTTTTGTAATGGATCTTTATCTCACGTGGCCAAACTATCTTATCTATTTTAGTGTGACCATAAATTTATCTTAATATTCTCAAATTGGCAATACTCATCTTCGATACATGTTGCACTTTATTATTTAACACTCACTATCATAAATTATGAGATGTACTAAATTTTTATATGCTAGTTGTCACCTACCATAATTCTTTTCTTTTATTCGGGTCTGGGGCCAGTCAAATATAAGAAATTCATAGTTAGGTGGAGTTACATTTGAACCTCCTAATAAATTAAAAAAAAAAATGAACTTTAGCCGTAAAGTAAGAGGTTAATTCATATTTTCTCAAAAAAAAAAAAAAAAAAAAAAAAGCTAGCGGACATTATTTATTTGTTAAACTGATAATGCATAGATTTGATATAGTGGGACGTGATCCATTGGATTTTTTCTATAAAGGTGATTGGAAGTTTTAATTTGGATGTCCCAATTAATCAATACATCAAAACGGAAATGAAGCAATGTTTTGAGATGAGAAAAGTCTCATGTTACTGTAGCACTCCCGACTGGTTACTGTTTGTACGAATCAATACTTTAAACATAAGTATATCCATGTTATGACCCGGATTGATTATATACAATAATATAAGCCTCCCTGGGGCCCTCTCGAATGAGGAGGATCAAAATCATCAGTTAGGAAAAGCTTAATATCGAGGTACATGGATGTCTATGTAAATTTTGAAGCAAGTTGGACGGCTTGAAAATGAGTAATATTATATATGCATAGTAAATGGATAGGTGTAAGTCTATGATTTTACGTTGTTTTAGCACATATCTTACGTATGATAGAAGTAAATGATTACCAATAAATAGAGTATTAGTCCTAAGGACATTTGAACTCTTAGACGCATGTCCTACACGTTGCTGGGAGCAATGTGTTAACAACTAAGAAATTTTATTAATATTTTGTTCAATTCCTTTTGTAAAAGACACGAAAGGTACATAGACTTATAACTTTTCTTTTCTTCTTCTTCTTTTTCTCTCAAAAATCATATTTCACTTCTTTTTTCATAAAACTATAAGACTCTAGAGAAATTTTAAGTTCTAGGCGATCTGTTTCTCCTACTTTTTAGTAGAGTAAGTTAGATCAATAGTGGATCTGTAGCCAATAATCCAAGTATTTTTGAGTTTTGTGTTATAGCAAGATATGAGTTAAGAAAGGATTATTTTGAGATAAGTTATAAAATGTGTGGATGTATAATGTATCTTATTAAATACCTTTTTAACATGAATAGCTATTGCTTAACTATATTATGATTCTTGTTATTTCTTCATTCTTACCATTCTAGTACTTGTGGTTTGGAAAATAAATAGTTACTGATTTTTGTTTATTTTTTAAGAATTATTTTTATAAAATAAATTAGTGTTTGATTTTTTTTTATTGGTGCAGCCATTGAGCTAACTTATTGATTATTGTTATGTATCTTACCGAGCAATTAGCAAGCTAAGCCATGCATGACAAGACACCTAAACTAATGGGAGAAAACTCATTAAACAGTATATATCAGTGACTCGACTGATAGAGTCAAAGTATCAGTGTTCTACCTAAAGAGAGGTATATCGCTCTAGGTGTATGCTCAGCTAAGCATATGTTTAAGGAGAAATTATTACCTTGATAGTTACTGAAACTTATGGAGTCTGAGGCATAGTCTCGCCAATATTTCTTTGATACTTATTGTATGATTTTGTAATAATGGACAGTACTTTTTAGTGCCTATTCTCTTTCGGCATATGTTAATTGTTCTTTTACCTTGTAAGCGGTTAATTATTTATATAATCAAATTATGTCAACATAATTATGCAAATCATGTACATTTAAGAAAAGCCCTTGTATTTATACATTTCTTGATTTATTGAGTTGACGACTTACCCCTTCGTCTATGGTTTCATGTGATCGAGTTGAACAGGATAGGAACAGAGTATATTGAGTTTCAAAATTCCTTCTCCTTGAAGCGTCTAAAAATATATAAGTTAAAGAATCATTAAATTGTTATGTATATTATTAGATTTGAATTCAATATTAGATGCTTCATAGAACTTATAATGATGTATAAATAGTTTATATTTATTTTGTAGATGGCCTAGTATGTTCTCTTTAATAGTCACTAATGGCATGAAATAATACATGTTATAAATTTCTTTAAGATTATAGGTTTTATAGGTGTTAGTATCTCAAATATACTCAGATACTAGGACAATCATACCATTGGTTTTTGGGGTATGATAAACACGGGATGGATTTTACTGTCATAGGAAAGATCCAATCAATAGACAACTGGTCCAAGCCTCTGTAACACTCGATATGGTCCATAAAATTAGGAGAATAACTTGTGTATTTTCTCAATGCCAAATAAGTTTGCCAGTAAGGTTGCAAACACAAATATACCCAGTTACCAACTTTAAATTCTCTTTCTATTCTGCTTGATCATATGCAAATTTTATTTTACAGTTGAGACCTAAGATCTTGTATAATATGATCTCTTGAAAGTAGACAACCTCATCTTTAGCTGTGCCTAAAACATAAGTGAGTAGGTTAGGTGGAGGCCTTCCATACACCACCTCAAAAGGAGTTTTGCGTGTTGAGGCATGTAGACCTATATTATAGCAAAATTCAACCCAAAGAAGCCATTGGACCCATGATTGAGGTTTGGAGCTTATGAAACAACATAGGTACATTTTGATTGTTCAATTGATAACCTTCTTTGTCCATTTGTCTGAAGGTGATATATGAACTATAGTTGAAATTGATCCCTTATAGAATTAAAATCTTATTCCAAAAGACACTTAAAATGTGGAATCTCAATCACACACAATAGATTTTGGCATGCCATAGAGCTTGAATATATTCTCAAACAATATTGTGCTACTCTCAGTGTTGTATAGGGATGTGATAATGGAATAAAGTGCATTTCCACTACCACAAAAAGAATATTTTTCCTTAAGATGAGGGAAAGCCATCACTATCCATAGAGATGTTAGTGTACACCTATATAGGAATGGATAATGGTTGAAGGAGGCCTATTAGAGCTTGACGATCAATTTAGTGGCATGGGCAAACATCACACTGCTTGATATAATCTTTTAGTTTCTTCTTGATTCGCTTACAATAAAAAACTTCCTTCGCTTATGGAAGGTCTTATAAATCCTTTATGGACTCCACCATATATTTCTTGGAGAATGATTGGAATTAGTTCCAAGTTCAATGGAAGATAAATTCTCTCTTTAAAGAACATAGCACCAACTTTATTTTCCCATGGCCCAATAGCCTCACTTTGCTCCTATAAATGATGGATTTGTTTCAACTTTGGATATTATTAATTTTCAGCCTTGATTGCCTCTAGCAATTGTGGTAAGATAGCCTCGAATTCACCTTGTGTGTCTCACCTGGATAATGCATATGCTCCCATATTGTGTTTTCCTTTCTTGTATTCAACAGAAAAGTCATATCCCATTAATTTAAGTAGCCATTTTTGTTGAGGTACAATAATTATTCATTGTTCATAAAGGAATTTAAGACTTCGTTAATCCATTCATACTGTAAAGTGGCATCCCAGCAAGTATGGTCACCACTTTTTATTGTAAGAACTAGTGTCATCAGTTTTTTCTCGTAAGTGAAAAATGACAACTTCTTCCCTTTCGATGCGACACTATAGAATGCAATTGGTCATTGATCTCTCTTAACCCACTTTCGCATGCATCATATTCCACTACAAATAAGAGGGTGAAATTTGGTAATGCTAAAACCGGAGCCTGGGTTAGAGATTGCTTAAAAATTCAAATGCTTCATTTGTCTCTAGGGTCCAAGAGAAGGCATTTTTCTACAATATGATTGTTAATGGTGCAATAATTTTTCAATAACTTGCAATAAACTTTTGGTAATAGCCTGTTAGTCCCATAAAGCCTCTTAAGGCTTTAATAGTATAAGTTTTTGGCCATTCTACCATTGCCTTTATTTTTTCTATGCCCACCTTCACTCTTTCATAACAAATGACATGTCCTAAGTATTGCACCTCGATTTGACCAAATTGGCACCTCTCTTTCTTCACTTTAAGGAGATGGGTTCTCAAAATAAAAAATGTAATTCTAACATATTCAATATGCTCATCCCAACTTCTGTTACATATAAGGATGTCATTAAAAAAAAAACAAAATAAATTTCCAAAAATGACATCTAAAAATCTCATTCATAAGAGATTGGAATGTAGATGAAGCATTACAGAGTCCAAAGGGCGTTGCTAGAATTTCGAAATGGTCATAATGAGTTCTGAAGGCTATTTTATGTAAATATTTAGCAATCATTTGAATTTGGAAATAACCATAATAATGATCAAGTTTTGCAAAAAATTTAGCATCATATAGCTCATCTAGCAATTCTTCTATGACCAAAATTAGAAATTTATCTTTTACTGTTGATCTATTTAATGCATATAGTCCACACAAAATCTCTAACTCTCATCATATTTTCGCATCAGTAACACTGGTGGTAAAAGTAGACTATGACTTGGCCGTATTATACCCTGTATCAACATCTCCTCCACTAATTTCTCGATTTCTTATTTTTGAAAGTATGGGTATTAGGAGGATGAACACAATCTAGACTAGCTCTTGGGTGGAGGGGAATTTGGTGGTCATGGGTGCACAATGGCGGTAATCCAATACGTGCTTCAAATAAATCACCATATTTCGTAAGTAAGGTACTGAATGCCTCATTATGC